>JAODLD010000120.1:1121724-1146392 GCA_026781065.1 Mormyrops boulengeri
GCTCAGGTATGGTCTGGGTACAGCCTGGGTATCGCTCGGGTATGGTCTGGGTACCGCCTGGGTACAGCCTGGGTACAGCTCGGGTATGGTCTGGGTACAGCCTGGGTATGGCTCGGGTATGGTCTGGGTACAGCCTGGATACGGCTCGGGTATGGTCTGGGTACAGCCTGGATACAGCTCGGGTATGGTCTGGGTACAGCCTGGGTACGGCTCGGCTATAGTCTGGGTACGACTCAGGTGGGGCCCGGGTACGGTCCAGGTACGGCCACGGTCCTATATGCCAGGTGGCAAAGCACCATAACACTGTCAAGGCCAGTAATTAGGAGCTTCTGCTTGAGCGATTCCTCAAACATGGCACCTGAAATGGTAGGCTGAGTGTCTTTTGTAAAGTGAATTATCTGAGGTCTACAAATTAACTTCAGTCTTCATCCATCAATCTCAAAGACTCTAATCCCATCGTCATAGGGTACGCCCAAGATAGGCTGCAAAGTGCACTGCACAACAAGCATGCACACCTAGTTACACACTCTGGGCAATTTAGTAAAACTGCCACTTCTGGATGCATGTGTTTATATTGAACAAGACCATTTTGTAATATAATCTTTATACAATTCTTGTTTGCTGATGATTACTGTCCTTGTATTGATATTCTTCACATGAATTTGATTAGTAAACATGGGTTTTCAGTATCTAGTGCTGCAAATAGTGTTTAATATGGAAAGGTGGCATCCTATCAGATATGACCGCACCCACTCTCTTACCCTGACCATCCACCATCATGCGGAGAGTCCCAAGTAGTTTGAACTGCACAGGGGGCATGTCGGATCGCAGCAGGGCCCTAATCCGTTCCGCCACGCCATCCTCCAGCATCCGCACCTTGTTGGTGGCTGTAATGGTGCCCGCACACTCAACTGTCATTGCATGGAGCCTCAGGGCTGCAGATGCAGAATTGCTAGCTTGGGACATTTCTGGCACCTGGGATGGCGAGGTTCCTCAGGGCGCTCAGTGCGGCATGCTGGACGGACACGTCGCCCTGGTCCACGTGCCGCTCTAGCAGGTCTAGGATATGAGGGACCACCCCGAGATCCAGCATCTTCACACAGTTGCTATCTGAGCAGAGAAATAAGATATGTGTATTGTTTGCAGTTTGTACAGTCTGTACTTGTTTGGTTTTCGCATACTTTATCGTGTACTCCATGAGAGACACACCTTTGGGGTCAGAGCTAGAGTCAGCCAGGGTGTAGCATGCCTTGGAGCATTTGGCATAAGGACCTTGCTCAAGGATACTCGGATTGTCCGAGAAGAGCAGTAAGATCAGACCTTTCTCCTTCAGTTAAGTGTTTCAGTGCAGTGGTTTCCAGCTGGTTTAGGCACAAGACCCACATTACTCCTCATGCATTAAGTCACGAAGTTTTTTGTTCGTACTTATTTGCTTGTTTGTTTGTTTCGCCAAAAATCGGGTGGGGAGTGCTGGCAGTAAACCAAAAAGAATAGATTTCCCGTATGATATTGAGCATCATTTGCAACCACAAAATTATTTCTAAATAATTTTTGTTAAATACACAATCCGTGACCCAGTGAAAATGGTTCCACGATCCACTTTTGTGTCACAACCGACCAGTTGAGAAGCGCTGTTTTAGTGTGTGCTGTGAGATGTGGTGTGGCCCGTGTTCATATTCAGGCAGGATACTGGCAACATGGTAAGGCACTTAAAGTGAATCACTAGGGTGTGAACAGCGTCGGTGAGTTAGGCTGTGATGCAGTTTTAGCCATCTGCTTTCTGGCCCCAGGTGTGTGACACTTCGCAGGGTGAGCTTTTGGAGTGTGTACTCTTGCAGTTCTGTCAAGGTCACCTCTTACATATCTTGGCCGAAAGGCGTTTAGCGGCCCCTGTCAGCCTGCTCAGTGCAATGGCTGGGGAGGATATTTGATCATGTTACCGCCATTTTGTGTCACCGGTTATCTGATTGTGTGTAGCTACTGTTTGATAACATGCCCTCTCCTTGTGCCAAATTGTACGAGTCTGGCCTTCCTGTGAGAGTTGACTTTTGACCCACATTGCACATAACACATGCAGACATAAACTGCACAGTGAGCTGCCTCACCGTTCCGGGCGAAATTGGCGATCGCCAACGCCCCCGCCAACTGCAGCTGCGTGTTGGATGACTGCAGCCAGGACAGAACATCCCGGTACACTGGGCCCTTCCCCTCACCGAAACACTTCTGCATGGATTCATCTGTGATACAGGTAATACAAGAGACTTGGACCTGGGCAACCAGCAGAGGAGCTCAGGAAGACCTTAGAAAATCTTCAGACTGAAAACCAGATCAGTAAGGCAAATAGGGTTGCTTCCCAGGGAAGAGATTAGCCATAAAGTCACAATGCTGGATGTCATGTGTCACCGGACTGGAACAATAAGAGTTATGATTTAATGGTTAAGACACAAGCCTTTGTCTTTACATTCTTTACATTTGATTATAACTGAGAAAGAAGTCCTTATAGAAAATAGATAGGAAGGATAAGACTCCCAAAAGATGAAAATATGGTTAAGCTGCCATGTGTTTTCTCATTATGGATGGAGACGGACATGTAGAGCGTCATGGAGCGTCATGTAGGAAAAGACCCACCTCCCAGCAGAAGGGACACGATAAGGTTGGAAGCAATTTTGATGCTGCAAAGGTCATGTGTCATGTGACCCCCATGCATTCCTCGGATCATTTCGGATAGGGCCTGCGGGACACCCGACTCCACAAACTGCAGTTTCAGCATATCTGAAAACATGGGGATAGAGGCATCGTTCGGAGGGAACGCCACATAGAGGATGAGCACCTCTCTCTGCACTCTCTTCAGCAAGATGACAGACGCAACTGAAGTCCCTGTCACTGCAGATGACACATTTCACAGACGGATTGTGCATCACATTATTTGGAAGCGCAGTGGGAAGCTTTCGTTTGGGTGCAGATGCATCTTAATTATCTCTTTGACTATGCTCCTCATGAGAAGTCTTTCAATCCTTTGTTAATATTAAGCAAATCACATTATACTTCTGGTGATCCAGGCCTGACAGATTACCGGCTATAAATATAGACCTTGGACTGATATTATTTAAGCCTTTAATTCATTAATTAACAAGCACGATTGGCATTTCCCACATCTGCGTTCAGCAGACAGTTTCTTAGCATTATGGTTTATTAGGCTAAAGTCCTGGTTTCTTCCTCATCTCTATACACCAGCATCAGAAAACAACTTTGTTCCCCTCCTACCACCTCTCACCGCTCTCGCCCAGCGATCCTAGCACCTCCAGGATGATGTGGCGACGCTCGGCATCCGAGGCACGACGCAGCTGGCAGGTCAGCGCCTCGGCCACGCCCACTTCCGCCAGGGCTTCCCGCGCAGTTTCTGAAAGTGGCCAGGGGGAGGGGCCATTTCAGACCTGGATTCACACGGCTCCTGGCTAGGCCTGGCTAACGGCACGTCAGGCGTGGGCTAATGCTACTTTAGACAGACAGTAAACAATCCACTGTTGGCGATATTCCTCTTGTTGCCTGTGGTTTCATTCCCAGCTAATCATCCCGGAAGCGCTGGTACTCGTCACTTTAGTACCATTTATTCTCCTCATTACTGTTTCCTGCTGCTCATTTTAACATAAATTAAGGGTCTCTTACGGGTGCTACAGCCTTGGCTGCTATCCTGTCTGTATATCTGGCTATTCCCATATCACCCCAGCAAACACACCACTGTGTCTATTTTCAGGCAGAGGATCCCTTTACAGACCAATCCTTCTTCACAGTTAAGTGAATTATCTATTTGAGCGGTTAACATGATTCATGAGGCTTTAGTGGGACGTCTTCCCGCATTGCAGGGAGAATCACAAGCCTGTTTCATTATGAGTGTAAGTGTGACCTCCCCCTTCAGACATTATTTGTGGGTTTTACTCATGCAAATGCATTCATGCTTAGCGGTAAACAAATTAGCAATAGCTGATCAGGAAGAAGCCCTTAATTTGTATAAAAAAGCTCTGAGATATATAATTTTATTATAAATTTCTGTAATATCCACAATCATATATTCTTTGTCATGGTTTTCGTAGAGCCGTGTTTCCTGTCATCACGCCTCCAAGCCGTGGGGTGATGTTGGGACTCCCCTTCTATTCCTGGGCTGGGGGGGGGGTTCACTGCTCACCCATCTCGGCGAGGTTACAGAGAGCCAGCAGGCACACGTTAACCAGCAGATCGTTCTCGGGGTAGTCCTGCATAATGGCCACCAGCCGGGGAATGACTCCATTCTGCACCAGGTAATCCTGCTGAACCACTGAGAGGGGGAGAAGCAGAGGACAGACACTGCGGCCTCATGCCACAATAGTGAATGCTCACACCACAGCACCATGTACAGCTTAAATGTGCTGATCACTGATAGTCTGACATGCTCTCCAGATGGTAGTGTACTCCTGTGGCTATTACTGTAATCTTTAGTGCCTTCATATGTTAATCTTGCCCACAAATGGCTCTCAGCCTTTGGGGCTGCCTTTCCTGCTAACAATTTTTGCTAATGCTTTACATTAATTGCATAATGCGTTTATAAAGCATTCATAGATCATTCATAAGAAGCATGTAAGTATACCTTAACATCCTAACTTGCATTTACAGCTTTAATATTCTTTAATAAAAAACATATGATTATACAATTATAATGTTTGTTATTAATGCATATTAAAACTGTTAAGGCATGTTAGAATGTTAAAGTATCCTTACATGCTGTATATGAGCGTTCTATGAATGCACTGAATGTTCTATGAATGCATTATGAAGGTGCAGTTAATGTAAAGTGTTACCTAATTTTTCATTCTAGAAATTTTACCAAATGTAACAGATGGAAAGGTCGGGGGTTCAAGGCTGCACAGCGCGTTTGAAGTATACACACATAGCACATAAAATAAATATTATTTTACAACCCTGTTTCCATACAAGTTCGGAACTGGGTAAAATGTTAATAAAAACAGAATGCAATGGTTTGCAAATTAAGTAATCACACATTTAATTGAAAAGAGAACAAAGACAACATAGCAAATGAGAAATTTTATAGGTTTATGATAAATATTTGCTCAATTTAAATTTGATACCACCAACAACAGTTGGACAGAGGCAATAAAAGACTGTAAAAGTTGTGCAAATGCTAAAACAAAAAACACGGTTGAATATCTCAGTACTAATTAGGTTAATTGGCAACAGGTCAGTAAGATGACTGGGTCTCCAAGAGAGGCAGAGTCTCTGTGCAGTGAAGATGGGGAGAGGTTCACCACTCAGTGAAAGACTGCATGGGCAAATAGTGCAACAATTTCAGAATAATGTTCCTCAACGTAATATCGCAAAGAATTTGGGAATTTTATCATCTATGGTATATAATATCATTAAGAGTTTCAGAGAATCCTCTGAAATCTCTGTATGCAAGGCTCAAAAAACAGTATTGGATAGCCGTGATCTTTGGATCCTCAGGCGGCACTGCATTAAAAACAGTATTCTATTTTGTAAATCACTGCTGGCATCAAATTCAAACTGAGCACATATTTGTCATAAAACAATAACATTTCTCAGTTTCAACATTTGGTCTTTGTTCTATTTTCAGTTAAATATGGGTTTATATGATTTGTAAATCATTGCATTGTCTTTTTATTTATAGTTTACACAGCATCCAAACTTTTTCAGAAATAGGGTTGTATTATAGAACAATATTTTTCAACATTAATCATATTAAAATGATGTTTTCATGCTGACACAGACAGAACCGTTGTTAAAATGTAAAACGTGGAAATAACATTCTATTAATGTTACAGTAAGAATGTTTTTGGGCAACTTTGAGAACACCTTCATGTAACATTGGCTAAAGTTTTGGGAATGCTCCCTGTTAGCTGGGTTGCTCCCAAGACCTTGATGTGATCAAATGGGTCATCATCCTCGGGCCGACTTACTGTTATCAAAGCAGATCCTGCCGATGGCGCGTCCTGTGTGCAGCAGCAGCTCCTGGTCCGAGCTCTTCAGCAGGGGTAGTAGGGCAGTCACGAGGCCAGCCTCAATGCAGCGCTCTCGTACCGAGGCTGAATGGGCCAGAAAAAAGTCCTGAGGTCCCTCAGTGGTCCAGACCTCAGTAATGTCCCTCACTGCTGGCTGACTGGCACTCCTCTCTCTGTCGCATCACGGATTGCACAAGCCAGAAACCTCTCTCATGTTATTTAATGCTGTGCTGCTGGAAAATGCAGGGCACATCCACTGCTCTGTGATACCTGCCAAGACCATACAGCTAACTTGCCAGTCAATCACTGTCAGTGATGTGATTTTCTGTTTCGGAGCAATTTGAGATCTGTGTCACCAGGGAAAGCTGGTGACATGTCATGGATTGGTGACAGGCAGAGTAAGTGCCTTTTTTAACTAACAAAAAAAGGACACGTACTGTCATAAAATGTATTTTATAGAGCAGAATCTATGAATGTATTATGAATGCATTAGTCAAACTACTCTACCACTCAACTTCTAAAAGTCATTTAGAGGCGCTTATCCTGATCGGAATCAACTTTGTTATTTCACTATGTTTTCCTGCACCTATTTTACTTTAGAAAAATGTGGTTTAAGACAGCTAGCTACATAAGTAAGCAGTTTAAGACTTGTGGCTAAAACTACATTACCCTTATTTGTAGCCTCAACAGAACTTATTTGTAAAAATATTCAAATAATTGATCAGCATTTGCTAAACAAAGCCAAAGGACTACAAAATTTTGTTTTGTGTCACACACTGCTGCTTTTCAGCTATCAGTAAGTCACCCATGAAAGAGGATTATCTGTACAGTCAAAAGTGGAAAATTCTCCAGTTTGTTCATTGTCTTTTTCTCTTTGTCTGACTTTAACGCCTGCGAGAGGTGGGGCAAAATGGGTTTAATGTACAATGCTGACACATGCGAAAGGCAAAAGAAAAGCAAACTGGTATGAATATAAAACCAGTACTATCTCTTTTGCTTGATAGGCCCTGGACCTCCTCGACCCTGCACAGGAGAAGCGGGTATAAAAAATAGATGGATGGATGATGGATCTCATTTGTTTTGTGCAAACGGTCTAGTAAGTTTTTTTGCTAAGTTTGAATGACAGAGTTTATTTCAGGTCTTGTCCCTCAGACCAGTCAGTGGGAATACCTAACATGAGATGTCAGAGACTTTATAACCCTGTGCCCCTGCGACACCACACAGGTTGTTGGTGATGCCCTCACCTTCCCTGGCCAACTCGGCCACCACCAGGGTCACCTGTGATGTGAGGAGGCTCTTCTTCCTCAAGGTCTGTGCTAGTGACGGAAGAATCCCACTGGCAGCTATCTCCTCTGGAGCTCCCTTGCCTGTAAAATGCAGAGGACCGCTTGGCTGCCTTTATATTTGCCTCCTTAAGAGAAAAACGAGTGTCACACAGTCATGGGAAGTAAGGCTGCTTATCCCCCCCCCGGTAGTTAAGCAGGTACGCAGGCGCGAGATGAATGCAGATGAAGCAGCTGCCACCATCGTTACTTTGAACCGAGAAGATCAAAAGGCCAACCCTGCATCGACCTGCGGCAAATTTTCCAGGCAGCTGCTGACGTTGTCTCCTCATCTGACTTTTTTCGGGTGTGTGGGATGCAGAGAGGAGGCGCCGTCCCTCCCTTTCTCAGCAGCTGGCCTAGCACCAGCTGTCCTGGACATGAGGAGCCCAAAATAAAGGAGAACAGGCCGGGGCGGGACTTTCAAGGGAGCTCAGCAAGTAGGGGGACAGCGGCAGATGGCAACCGCGACACTGGGCCAAAGGGAACGCTGACGTTATAGGAAGTTTCTCTCAAAATTGTCATCCGGCACTGAGGAGGCAGCTAGAGCTGTCAGCGCAGGCCTCGTTGCCATGGCAACGTCCCCTTACTCAGGAATGAGGGACGTAGAGCGGCTCGTGGCACTTCAGGATGACATCGATGTCGTCCCGTCCGCATTGAGAGGGGGACTAATTAACACACTTAATGAAATGAAAACCCATTACAGGCAAACGTGTAATTTCACGCTTAAGGCTTCCCCGGCTTCCTGGTTATTTATACTCTTCAGCATCTGCCCTGACGATGGTGCGTGTTTTAAGTATTTCATCCCTACTTTGCTTTTAGAAGCAATGCAGGGCTCATAACAGGCCGGCCTGCAGAACAATGCATGGTAACTATTCTGCATAAATAATATCTTTTTCCCAAACACAGATTCACAGGCTTCTGCAGTGAGCGACAGCTGTTCATATATGCATGTTCGCGGGTCATTGTGCTTGAGCCGAAACCTTATTGGAACATAACGACCTCGCTACCTAAGCTGACTCTTACTGAAGTCATCTAGTCTTCGCCGGCCTCTGGGTACATTTTCGTTTTCTGGTTTTCGTTTTCAGGTCTGTTATACCAAAAAATGAGAATGTTAACTTCAGTGGAAGCAGAAGTGAGAGCCATCGAACCATACGGGCTAACGTAATGCACCTATCCCGCCCTGATCCCATGCCTTGTGTCCTACTGGTAAAACTTGTTCCACCCCAGAATTATAGATTTCCAAACTACAGCACCGCATACACATTGGCATCAGTGTGTCCGTGTGTATCTGTGTGTGGGTGTCTCTGCACGTGCAGCTGCATTGCCCATAGGGAGGCTAATCCGTCCAGGCACTCACAGCATATACTCCAGATAGACATGAAATCGGATTACCGTCTCTGTGTTCCCAATCCACTGCCTGGCTGCTTTTCTGGCTGCTCACTTCCAGCCCGTATTTCCTCCAAATTCTAATCAGGATACAGTGGCCCCATTGGGACGTTCCCAGAAAAGTGCTCTACACCCTTTGCTGTACACAGTGCTGTGGAGGGAACTACTGGGTGAAACATGCTGCTCCCCTCTGCATGCAGCTCCAAGCGCAAACTGACCCGAAACTCTTATTTAAAAGCCCATTGAGCCGCAGGGCCCCTGGTGAGTGTATCTCATGGGAGGGGTAGGTGGGGGCGTGTGTCTAATGTGATCCGTGGCCTCGTAGCAGGACACTCACGCTTTTCTTGGAGTGCAGTAAGCAGGATGTCTAAATGGGGCTTGAGCTCCTCATCTATGAGTTCGGTGCTGACAGAGATGGCTTTGAGGGCGTTAATCAGGGAGTCTGTAACAGAGAGAGAGAAGGGAGTCTGTAACAGAGAGAGAGAAGGGAGTCTGTTCACGGCTTCAGATCAGCCTGTTACGGATCCCAGCTCAGAAGGATTCTACTTCTGCTTATCTACACAAGAAGCTTTCGGAGGACCAATAACTCATAAGTCCATGAAAAATTAGCAGATAGGCGGCAGGGCTAATACCAGCATCACAGGGACTTGTGCCAGTAGCATTAGTAGGCTGGTAAAGCAAAAGCCATCTGAATGTTCTCTGGAGAACATTCTGGCAGTTCAGCCCCAGCCTGAGGGCTAATCTAGATTGACAAAAATGGCATTATAGCCATTATAATCTTAATCCCAAGAGTCTCATTCAGTTGCTCTATACATTTAGCATAGTGCCTGGTATATTAAGTACATAGATAAGTAACTCGCAGACTAGATTGATTCTAGCGCTTCAGGGGAGGCAGACTGGCAAGAGATTAAGATCAGGCCTGGGCCCTGGGCCATAGTGCTGGCATTGAGCATGCTCAGTGACAGACCTGGGCCCCGGGCCATATGCTGCATTCCATTTACCTCGGAGGTCAGAACTGGGAATGATGCACGAGTTAACAGCGTTCCAGTGAAGCAAGTCGAAAGCCATTTAGCAATACCAGGGACCTGTTTCAAAAAGCAAGATTTCTTGCTTTCCCGGATAACTTGTTGGGTTTAATTTACCCCATTTTAAATGGCCTTTATCTCCGTTGACTCACATTTAGCCCAGACTTCATTAAATCCGACAGGTTATCCAACTAAGCAAGAAATCCTCCTTAATGAAACAGGCCCCAGTTCTAGCCTGGTTAATTGTTAGCGATATCAGTGGATAACTACACATTAGGTGGTATTTTGCACATAAAAACACCAGAACAACATGTCCACAGATAGCAGTTGGACAGTACTGTGTGTACGACCGACTTAATGAGCCACAAATAAGACATGAGACAAATAAGTACGAAAAATCAGTATATACCTACAGCTTTCATTTCTGTTAATAAAGGGCACAGCCATCTTGAATTCTGAGGTTGGGGTTCTGTAAATTCTTCTGACTTCACAAGTCGGAATTACGATTTCAGTGGGCGTTCCAGCTGAAATTTCTGACTAGGAACTCGGAATTTACAAGTTATGAGTTCAAATGGAACGCGGCAATAGTGCTGGTATTGAGCATGCTCAGTGACAGGCCTGTAGCTGTCATGTAAAAGTACTTTTTCATTCTGGCCCTTTAGTACCTGCTGCAAATAAGGCAGACTAAGTGACAAGGGCCCTGAAAAGTGTAAACATACCAAAATCTCTAGCAGCACCCTTGTCTACGTTTGCAGCTCATTGGGGAAGCTGGGAAAGTTTTGCACCTTAATTAAAGTGCAAATTTTACAGTACTTTACATATTATAGCTAAGAAAAACAATAAATGTGAAGTAATTCTAAGAGAATTATTTCACTTCATTAACAAAGTAATAATGTGTTGATCAACATTTTAAACATTACATACTAGATTACTTACGTGGTTGAATGCTTTAAACATAATTCCATAAAAGGCAAAAACAACATCACAAGAAACAGGAAAATGGGGCAAGGATTTCTCATCTGCATTTACTACTTACAAATAAAACCTAAACAAGATTTTCCATGAGGGTGGATACATTTTAAGATCTCCCTGGGACACAACGACAGACGCAAACAACATTACAAACATTACATGGCAGCTGGCCATTTCTGCATGGATTGTTGAAGTACACATCAGCTGTAGAGTTGGGGATCTGACTGAATCCCATTCTGTGGCCAAGACCTTACCTATAACAGATTATAAAGTGTCAAAAGTAAAAAGCTCTCTGATGATCCCCTATGCCAGTGTTTCCCCATCTGGTCCTCAGGGACCCCCAGACAGTCCATGTTTTTGTTCCCTCCCAGACAGCCCACAATTTTGCTGCCTACCAGCTCCTGTTAGAGCAAAAATGTGGGCTGTCTGTGAGGGAGCAAAAATATGGACTGTCTGGGGGTCCCAGAGACACGGATTGGGAAGCACTACCTTAAGTTAATAGACAGTCCTACAAAGTTCTCTTCTTGGGCCTCTGCTCTTCTAAAAAAACAGCATTTTCCACTAAGTTCACCTGTAATTATTAATAACACTAACATCTCAAAGAAAAATGCTAGCCACCATAAAAGGTTAGAAAGTCACTGAGGTTAGCCAGATGCAGACCACAACCTTGACTGCAGTATGTAGGACGCTGTTAAATGTTAAATAATAAATGTTAAATAATACACTGAAATTCCATTGAAAGTAAATAATTTAAATTTTAATTTAAACTACTGAAAATTAATGTCTATTAACCACTTATATGGGGCTATTATAAGGCAGATGTAGCACAGATTATATGATAGGGTGCACATTGGACCTGAGCTGCATGTGTATGAATTTGGGGAAGAGTATTGCCATTATCACCCTTGGCAGGATTCGATGCTGAAGGTCAAGAGATTTACTTACGTTTTCATTATAATGACGCACAGCTGAAGGTCACTTTAGTTAAGCCCCTAATTGCAGCCTACAAGCATTAAGTTTTATACAACAGCCCTTGAGTGTGAGGGTACTGCTCCTCGATAGCTACGACTATCGAGCTAAGACCAGCTGCGACCTGAGGCTCAAATGAGCCGCCACTGCATCTTCATGCTGTTTCCGCCCTTATTCCCCCTTCTGATTTTGCCCCGTTTGTCCCGTAGTTTGTAAGGCTTATTTATTGATGCTCGTCTTTCTTCAGTGAGCTGTCCTTGTTTATGTTTCACACACAGTATATTGCTTTTTCTCACTGGTTCCCCTTCCTAGGTTATGGGCTGTAAAAGACATAGAACCTGCACATCGTGGGACCTGGGAGCAGCAGATCGCGGGACCCGGAACGAGCAGGCCAAGGGCCCAGAGACAGAACATCAGCCAACACTTCAGGAATTCTTAGCTGCCCGGTATGTGAAAACATGTCAGTCATTTAGAAATCGATTTAGAGAACCTTAAATATAATGTATCATTTAATATTAATAATGACAACCATGACCCCCTGTCATCAGTGGCAGTGGGATGAACAATACAAGCATGAAGAAAAGCCTTAGAAGAAATAAAATAAACAGCATTTATCAGCATTCACAGACATGACAGTAATAACGATTTCAAAAGAAAGATTACAAACCCATAAATGAGGGGCTGGTCTCCCATTGTCACCGACAGACACACCGAGTCCCCCTTGTGCCCTATAGACCAGAGCCGCAGGTTTCAGACTCCCTGATTTTTGTGCAGATAAGCAGCGGTCAGGGAACGCTTCGACATTTCAAACGTGAAACTGCATTTTCAGTCCCAGATACTGATTTCTTAACAACTAAAGGGATTTTAAACGGAAAATCATTTTTCTTGCATTGCTCGTTGTTCCTTTCTTGTACTTTTGCCCCTGACAAAGTCAAAATCATCTTCCTCATCGCCCTCCAACTCGCAGGGCTATAGAGCGCGAAAGCATCCCTCTCGGAACGAGGCAGAGCCCCGTTAAAGGACACAGAGCATGGAGAGGTGGCAGGGATAATCCCCAATAAACAGCATAGAAATAGACTCTCTAGGGCGGGTCAGCGTACCGTGAGGATGACAGGTTCCCCTCACACACCCCATGCCTCCCAGCTGAGAGCTGACTGCCCCTTGAAGGATCCCCACATCCCACGCCATCGAAGACAAGCTTGTTTTTCTAGCAGCTCCTCTGTGAGTCACACTTGGCTCCCCGCTCAGCCTCAGCCTGATGGGGGGACTCCCAGTTGTAACATTTATCCATATGAAGTTCCTCAGATTGACCTTTAAATACTGGAAAAGCTTTGGTTCCCCCAGGATCCATCCCAGTCCCAGCACATGCCTCTCCCAGCCTGGCATTGCCCAGACGTCCCAGAACAGACACAAGACCAGACACAAAGGGTCTGGGGAAAGGCACCCTACTTACCCATGATGCAGCCACCTCCTGTCCCTCGGTGAGAGTGCTCCTGGCGCGCGCGTCCTGGTGTTAGTTGGCTGTTGTTGTTTGTATGCGTGTGTGTGTATATGTGTGTGTTTGAGAGAGTCCCAGCAGAGGCAGTGGGCAGCCTTCAGGCCAAGTACGCTCTCGCTCCCAGATCCACTCCTGCCAACTGAACTGTCAGCATCTGCTGCAGTCGTGCTGTTATGCTCGTCGTCCACAGGCTCTGCCTGGCCCTCTCTCTCTCTCTCTCTCTCTCTCTCCCTATTTTCTGTGCCTCTGTCTTCCCGCTTTTAAGTGCCTGTCTGTCTCTCTGTTTCCCACTTTCACTGGTCTCTCTCTCTCCCTCTCTAACTGTTGCTATCACCTCTTGCTCACCCATCCCAGCTTTATCTCTCTCTCTCTTTCTCTCTCTCCCCCCCCCTTGCTCTGCACTATTGCACTCTAAATCCCAAATCTCCCTAAAGCTCCTCAGCTCCAGCAATCAGTCTCTTGAAAACAGACATCGAAACCCAGCACCAGTCAGAGAACATCAGTGACCAGATGGGCTTGCATGGAGGTGCCCTTTCCTCTACGAGTTTTATCCGGTGTTGAATCAGGACACTGCAGCTAGTTCCTGCTGGACGGATCCACGGTTATGATGCTTATACTTCCAAATATTAAGTTTTAACTCTGGGTGAGAAACCATCATCTATGAGGCTAGAAACTGTAGTCAAATCTAGCAGGATGGCTCAGTGGGTTCTATCGCTGTCTCACACATCCAGGACTGCCAGTTTGAACACCCTCAGTGATGTCTGCGCAGTTCATAGGTTTATTTTTCCCCCAAGATGCTCTGCTTTCCTCCCACGGTACAGAAATAGGAAATACTGGTGAGCTGGCTGTTAGCATGTGGGTACTTTATGACAGGTACTCTGTCCATATGCTGCCGTATAACCTTTGCCTTCGGGATCACCATGACCTTAAGAGGAGAAGTGGTTCTTGTTATTTTAAAAACATCCACCCTGCATCCCTCAAAATAATGCAAGTTCTGATGTCAGATTTTAAAAGATGTGCCAACCGAACTGTCTTTATATCCATACGGACAATTTTGATGGGTAAATTTAGAAGCTGCAGTGTTTCATGTAATTTAACCAGATAGCAACCAGGTGGCTGTATTTTTATACCAAGGATTTAAGTCAAGGGTCACCGGCAGAGTTTATAATACACTACCTGGGTGTAATATTATGTATGTTCCGTACATAACTATATCGTTAGCTACTGCATAGCATAATTACTCAGAACGTAGCATTTCTAATTTGACCGCAGTTTGGGAATATGATAAAACAGATTCGTGGAAGAAAGTTTCATATGCTGAACCTCTTAATTACCGTGGCATGTATACCCCAGCCCATATGTTTACGCAACACACAGTCACGAATTGACCATTTCAGTGCATTCTTGTAATCGTTCCCTGCATGCAGATTATTTTATTCATAAGGGTATCGAGGTTATTTACAGTAATGGAATAAATAATCTCAATCACATTTCCTTTTTGCAGCAGCCTAAATGATTGCGCGTTATGTATGAAATTTAAGACAGAAATTCCCAAGCTCCTACTTCTGAATCTGTATGGCTGCTGTACTTTCGGAGTGATTTAAGGATACTCTGTGCCACCCAGTGGCCAGCTCCTACCATGACAGGTTAATAGACTGAATCTGCGCATGCGTACCCACGCTGCATTCTGACCTTTTACCACGTGTTCTTTCCCGCGACCGGGAATGCGCGCTGTTGCTGGACCTGCATCCCTTCAGGGGAGGTGGATGTGATAGAAGCGGGAAGCAGCGAGCCGCTTTGCAGATATCACAATGTCTAAACAAAGCAGCATTTTCAACTTTTTCTCCAAGTCTCCACCCTTGGTTAGTAAAGTAAAACCCAGCCCGTCTCCTACAGAAGCGGACCTGCCGTCTTCCGTACCCAAGTCTAACAGTTCTCCGAAAGAGGATGCGAAGCAGGCGCCTTTACAGAACACTAAAAAAACCCAGCAAAAAGTGGGCAAAACGCCGGCTAAGGGAGGCCTCAGCGGTTTCTTCTCTGAGAAAAAGTCTTCAGATAAAGAAAGGTAATGGGTGGGATTGACACGATGCTTCTTGTTTGGAGTTTCAAATTGGCAAGATATACATATATGTAATATGTTTCTATTTGTAATACCTGATGCTTTGCAAGTTTTGAACTTTTGACGGACTGCCTTATTGTAACTTTGCAGGTATTTATCGGTGCCTTATTTAAACAGAATATTTCGCCTTAAACATAAATTTGCGTCATGTTTTATGGATCTGTGGACTCATCCTGGCTGCCGTATTTGTATCGAGTGAAGTAGTTTAGTTAAAGAACCGCTGTGCTCCTGTAGACATATCGGTACCGTGTTCCTCACCATGATAAAGCTGTGCGGCTTGGCGAGGGTCGCGCCTGCGCAGTAGTGTGGCGGGAAGCCGCGATACCTGACACCAGCTCGCGCGAGGGTCGGCGCCCCCACTGGACTGGATTCTCTTTTGTACCGTTGGATAGTCGTTGGTTACTCGGAAGTGACTATCGTCGGCGAGTCTTGTTTGTTAGAAAATGTGCTTGTGGGAAATCAATACGCTGACAATTTATAAAACGTGGAACAGTATAATTATCTGGACCCCGTATTGTTAGCAATATACATAAAGGGCGACCTATGCGCTCCGTTCTTGTCATTCTATGCCAGTCATTAACAGAGGTGCCCGTAACCCCTCCCACAGCTCAGCGTGCACGTTCACTGCCGGTAGCCTGGTATGGACCAAGCTGGAAGGGCACCCCTGGTGGCCATGCATGGTGGTGCCCCAGCCTCTCACGGGGCAGCAGATGCGGGGCCGCGGTCGTGACCAGCGCCTGCACGTCCATTTCTTCGATGAACCTCCGACTCGGGGGTGGGTCAGTGTTAAATATGTCAGAGACTTCCAAGGTGAGTACTGGAGTCAGTGTCGGGGGGGGGTGGGTTAAGTTTTTAAAATGGGTGTTAGGAATATATAAGAAATGTTAATGTGGTTTTGATTTAATAATTTGTACAGATTGCTGTGCAAAATGTCCCCGGTTCGTAGGTTCAGATAGTGCCGATGCGAAGAGTGGGGGCATGTTCTTCAGCGGGAAACCGGTGATTCGTCGGGCAATGGAGCTGGCGGATCTCGCTCTGGCCGACAGTCCGCAGAAGCGACTAAAGATGGCCATCTGCATGGATCCTTCTGAAGATGAGGATGAAGAGGAGGATATGGAGGTTAGCTGCTCAGTTTAGTAGATCTGAAGTTTTAGGTGTTTCTGTGTATTGTGGGAATTTATACAATATATTCACAAAGCAGGTAAAGTCCAGTCAGTATATGGATTGTTTATTCATGAGAAGTTGGAAGTCATGGTAGTTACTGGTATATTAATGTGGACTAATTTGTATAATTTCCTCTCCAAAGCTAGAGAAGTCAACTCCGACTGATGCAGATATGACTGAGGGGGAGGAAGAGGAAGTAGTGAAGGCAAAATCCAGCCACCGCTCTTCCAAAAGGAGAGGAGAGGTGGAGCAGAAATCCAAGCGTCGGCGCATTATTGTAGCATCAGATAGTGATGGTTCTGATGAAGAATTCAAGCCGGAGCCCGCAGGGAGCAGCAGTGAGGACGATGAAGCGGCTAGCAGCGGAGTAGAGGAAGGAGAGGAGAGCGAACCAGAACCAGAGTCAGAACCAGACAGCCCTGTTAAGCCCGTCAAACGCAAGCGCCCTGCAGAGAAACCGACTAGAAGCAACCCCCCTTCCAAGGGATGCCCCAGAAAAACCCTTGGGTCCCCGTCCTTTGTCACAGCTGAGACCAAGTCAAGGCTGTCAGCCTTCTCAGCTCCAGAGACCTTTGAGAGCCAGAACAGTGGTGCAGGTGGGGGTGCTGGTGAGGGAAGCACCATATGGGACCATGAGAAGCTGGACTGGCTGCAGGATGGCAAGAGGAAGGACGCCAAGAGGCGCCGTCAGATAGAAGAGGACTATGACCCGACTACCTTGTATGTTCCAGAGGACTTCCTGAACAAATGCACCCCTGGCATGCGACGCTGGTGGCAGCTGAAGTCTGAGATGTTTGACACTGTTATCTTCTACAAGGTGGGAAAGTTCTACGAGCTCTACCACATGGATGCCGTCACTGCGGTCAACGAGCTGGGTATCACCTTCATGAAAGGCACATGGGCACACTCTGGCTTCCCTGAAATTGGCTTCGCCCGCTTCTCAGATGTCCTGGTGCAGAAAGGTTACAAGGTGGCCCGTGTGGAGCAGACTGAGACACCCGAGATGATGGAGGCACGCTGCAAAACCATGGCTCGGCCGACTAAGTTTGACCGTGTGGTTCGCAGGGAGGTGTGCCGAATCATCACCCGGGGCACTCAGACATACAGTGTGCTTGATGGTGTGCCCTCAGAGGCCCAGAGCAAGTTTCTGCTGAGCGTGAAGGAGAAGGCAGAGGAGGAGACCTCGGGCTGTCAACGCACGTACGGAGTTAGTTTTGTCGACACGTCAGTGGGCCGCTTCCACGTGGGTCAATTCAGAGACGACCGGCACTGTTCTCGTTTCCGCACCTTGGTGGCGCATTTCCCCCCTGCACAGGTGCTATTTGAAAAGGGCAATCTGTCAGCAGAAACACGCAAGCTCATGAAGTCTTCTCTGGCCTCTGCCATGCAGGAGGGCCTCACACCAGGGGCTCAGTTCTGGGATGCCTCCAAGACCCTCAAGTTGCTTTCTGAGGAGAATTATTTTAAAGAGACTGGGACACAGGGTGAAGACGTTAAAGTTCTCCCTGCAGTGCTCAAGGCCATGACCTCTGAGAGTGACTCACTAAGCCTCACCCCAGGGGATGGGTACGAGCTGGCCCTTTCTGCTCTGGGTGCCTGCATCTTCTACTTGAAGAAGTGCTTGGTGGACCAGGAGCTGCTGTCTCTGGCCAACTTTGAGGAGTACATCCCTGTGGATGTGGAAATGGAGCAGTCAGACAGCCCGTCTAGCTTCTTCACACGCACTCGCCAGCGCATGGTTCTTGATGGGGTGACTCTAGCCAACCTGGAGATTCTTCAGAATAGCTCCACGGGTGGCTTGGAGGGGACCCTGCTAGAGCGCCTGGACTCTTGCTGCACTCCCTTTGGAAAGCGGCTTCTGAAGCAGTGGCTGTGTGCTCCACTCTGCAACCCCTCCTCCATTGAAGACCGACTTAACGCTTTGGAGGATCTGATGGGTATGCCGGCTGAAACCAGCGAGGCTGGGGAGCTGCTGAAGAAGCTCCCGGACATGGAGAGGCTACTGAGTAAGATCCACAGCATGGGGACACCCCTGAAGAGCAAGGACCACCCTGACAGCCGAGCAGTCCTCTACGAAGAGATCACCTACAGCAAGCGAAAGATAGCTGACTTTCTGTCAGCCTTGGAGGGCTTTAAGACCATGCAGCAGATTGTGTCTGCCATGGAGCCAGTGGCAGAGGCTTTCCGGTCCAAGCTGCTCCGCCAGGTGGTGATCCAGAAAGCCAAAAATGAGGAGGGCCTCTTTCCTGACCTCTCGGCAGAACTGAGGCGCTGGGACACGGCCTTCGATCACCAGAAGGCCCGCAACACTGGCGTCATCAGCCCCAAGAGTGGCTTTGACCCAGATTATGACCAAGCACTGACTGGCATCAAGGACTGTGAGCGGGCCCTGCAGGAATACCTGGACCGGCAGAAGAAGCGACTAGGTTGCAAGAGCCTGACGTACTGGGGCACGGGGAGGAACCGGTACCAGTTAGAGGTGCCTGACAGTGTGCAAGAACGGAACATTCCTGAGGAGTATGAGGTCAAGTCTACAAAGAAGGGCTGGAAGCGGTACTGGACCTCAGAGATCGAGCGGCAGTTCTCAGAGCTACAGACCTGGGAGGACCAAAGGGATTCTGCCCTTAAGGACTGCATGCGCAAACTGTTCTACAACTTTGACAAGAACTGCAGAGACTGGAAGATGGCTGTGGAGTGCATGGCAGTGCTGGGTAAGAGGAAACGAGTACCAGTGCTTACAGGCCGGATTTCTCCTTCACAACTTAGATGTGCATTTTGATACTGACCCAAATACAACCACTGACAGCAGGTGGAAAGTCATGTGATGACACACACACAGTTTTGCACCAGATGACTAAGGCAACTGCAGGCAGTTGCTGTTTATAGTGAATACATTTTGAGCAGTTTACCCCCGAAGATCTGTTTTTGTTCTCAACATTCACTGTAAGAAACATTCTTCAGCATGTAGATTAGGTTAAAGATGTACTTTTTCAGTTGACTTTTTTGTGGTATAATTCAATTCAGTTTATTTTTATATAGTGCCTTTCACAACAGTCGTCCCAAGGTGCTTTACATGGATGTGTTGTGATACATTGCAACATCATTAGAGTAATACAGAACAGGAAAAAGGAAAGAAAGAAATTAAATAAAGCCAGATGACAACAAGCCCACTGAACATAATGACTATACCACATCTGTTGAGTAACACTTGCTTTGTGTAGTTTTTTTCACAGTTGATTAAATGATTTGGTTTTTATTGTAAAAGCTTGGACTCATTTCAGGTTCTTTTTGGTTGAATCAAACCTGCAACTGTTGAGCCACAATTTCACTTTCTTAGCTACAGTGCTGTTATATTTTGTGAGCTGGTGATAAAATGCAAGTTTCTTCTGGCTTTTAATGGGAATTAATCCCCCTTCCCCCCCATAGATGGGTTGCTGAGCATGACTCGATACAGCCAAGGTGGAGATGGGCCCATGAGCCGGCCTGAGGTTCTGCTCCCATCAGAAGGCATGCAGTCTGTGCCTTTCTTGGATCTGAGAGGCTCCCGTCACCCCTGCGTCACAAAGACCTTCTTCGGTGATGATTTCATCCCCAATGATGTCTGTATCGGTTGCCCTGGCGATGATCCGGAGGGGAGTAATGCAACCTGTGTTCTTGTTACTGGGCCCAACATGGGGGGCAAGTCTACCCTAATGAGACAGGTATGCCCCCCCTGAATCATGGCCATATTGTATTGACAGTGAATTACCACTGTGTGCTTTGTGTCCTGTGCAGTGCGGCCTGGTGGTCATCCTGGCCCAGCTAGGTTGCTATGTGCCTGCAGAGAGCCTTCGCATGAGTCCCGTTGACAGGATCTTCACCCGACTGGGTGCCTCTGACCGCATCATGGCTGGTAAGCTTCAATGTACAGCTGGGATGTCAGGGGTGAGCGGAGCTCTGGAGTTTACACCTGCTTTTTGTTCCAGGGGAGAGCACCTTCTTTGTGGAGCTGAGTGAGACTGCGAGTATCCTGCATCATGGGACCAACCATTCTTTGGTGCTCCTGGATGAACTGGGTACATAGTTTTAATGTTTCTTTAATTTTCTTGGGATACAGGTATTTAAACAAATGTTTACCCTAAGTTCTTCAACATGCAATAAATGAAAGCCTGACTCATGCTCTCCCTTCCTCGCTGTTGGCAGGAAGGGGCACCGCCACATACGATGGCACAGCGATTGCCAGCGCGGTGGTGAAGGAGTTGGCAGAGCAGATCTGCTGTCGCACACTTTTCTCCACCCACTACCATTCTCTGGTTGAAGACCATTCGCAGAATCCTGCTGTGAAACTAGGCCACATGGTGAGGCTGATCCACAGTATTATCACCATCGACCACTTATCCTGATCACCGTAATTCAGCATGTAAATCAGTCGCCCCAAAAGCTCTTGTGATTGTAGTGCATAACCTGTACTTCCTTCCTGTCAGGCATGCATGGTGGAGAACGAATGTGAAGACCCCAGTCAGGAAACCATCACTTTCCTCTACAAGTTCATCATGGGGGCGTGCCCTAAGAGCTATGGCTTCAATGCTGCCCGGCTGGCCAACATCCCAGAGGAGGTCATTCAGCTGGGGCACAAGAAGGCCCGCGAGTTTGAGAGAAACACTGTGTCCCTCCGAGTTTTCAAGTACGTGCTGAGATTCCTTTTTATATGTACCAGTGTTCTGTCTGAGCTGACAGTCCCATTCGGTGGGGGTGGCATTTTCATAAATGTATAGTTTGGAGGACTATCTACTATTCGTATACCATCATCTGACACCTAAACTGAGACATGTGATGCAGGTAAATGAGGTTACTCAACAGGCACAGTGCTCCTTCAGCGTCAGAAATTAACGGGGCCAAAGGGCTAAAATGCCCCAAGAAATCTCAGAATGCCCCTAAAAACTGTGATCAAAGGGCAAGATTTCAGACAAAAGAAATAATTTACCAGTTTAGGCCAATATCTTAATCCTACATCAAGCCATTTTATTTTTATTCATTCCACTTAGAAATGGAAATTCTCTAACACGCAGTCATACAAACAGCCCTGTAGGTTACACTACGTATGTACATAACCTTATGTAACTAACTATGCACTACTATGTAACACTTATGATACCTGGTAGAGCTCAGTTTTAGTATTTAATAAAACCCATTTTTAATTTTTATAACCCATTTTTAATAATACCCATCACCTAGGGCTGGGCAATATACTGAATTTTCAGGGTATTTCAATATATTTTCAAAAGGAGATATAGGATAACACAATATATAATATTTGTCGATGTACCTTTTAATGTGTGTACAACCATTCAGTCGTTCCTGGTTTAAAACAACACAAGAGCTTCGGTCATGACGTTGCACGGACTCCTAGAATTCAGCTAAAATAAAATTAGTCAGACGGGTATTTGATGGAGGTTGATTTCATTAATTTTTCAAATATTTTCGGCTCACAGGCTAAAAATATAATTTGCGTTGTTTATAGTATTTTGTTGAAGGGACTGGTTTGCCCTTACAGTTGTAAAAAACCTGCCTTTTTTACAGACTTAACAGTTTCTAAGGATGTTTGTAAAGAAAAAAATGGCCGTAAGCTGCTTCGTTTGAAAGACTGAAGTAGATCTCACTTTATGAACTAATGCATGATACATATACAAAGGCTATTAAGAGCTGAATAGCCTAAATAGAGCAGTCACCTGCTTTCTCTCGCATACAGATGGTATTCTATACATGTACACGACTGCATATTTCTCTGAAACAGTAGTATGATTATTTTTTTTTTACTCATCTTGGCAAAAGGTAGTGATTGTCGCATGCATTAATTATTACTTTTAAAAAGTGCCCCCATTTTTTAGACAGTGGGACCAAAAGTCGCCCCCCGTGTGTATATATGTATGTGTATATATAAAAAAATTCTCTTCACCCTGCTCCCTGAATGCCAGTTACAGTCTGATCAGCTGGGAAGCCATGAGAGTGTGCTTTATTCCTACAGAGACGTGTCAGTTCTTGCTCACCCTTGTTTTCACCAGGGAGCTCTGGCTCTTTGCAGACGACCCCAGTGCCGACCCTGGACGTTTCTCCACTTTGCTGCAGATGATCGGTGACCATTAAAGAGCGCGAGGGTTTGTGTATAATCGCAGTCGCTTGGTTGCCCCGCCCCCCCCCCCCCCCCCCCCCCCGAAATGTTGACAGTGTATATTTTACATCTGAACGTTTGTAACTGAAATGTACTGAATAGTAGTGTTCACATGCCGGCACGTTGTTTAAGCTCTCTGCCTCTATAAGGACATTTTAATTGAATTCCACAATCAGACACACTCCATTCAAGGAACTCTTCATTATACAAATACAACTAACTTCTATTGTATCTTAGCAATTTATTTTCTGGTCATTCATATGTAAACGCCAGCAAGTCATTTAAAGACACATGTTGTTAGCCTCCGCAGTGGCTAGAAAACTAGAATGAACTCCCATGGAGTGTGCCCGAAAAGAATGTTCCATTTAATAATATCACCCCTTTTCAGGCTCGGAAATTAAAACCGATATTAGCTTATAAATTTATACTCTAACCGACTCGCTGGCCGCAGGCTTGCAGATTAAATGTGTACCTCAAGGACGGCAGCGTCGTCTGTCACTGGAATCGGAGAAGTCTAGACCCTTACGTTGTCGTTTTCACACTTTAAAACCGCTCTTACGTTTCCGTCACACAAAGTTCTGGGTCTCTGACGTTTGGCACCAACTGTGGATTGTTTTTTACAACTTACTTCCAAATGTTTGAAAAATAGAGCAGAAGAAGCATCAGAAGACGCAGGGCGCTTTGGAGCGCACTTACAATTTGTAAGATTGATTGTTTTATAAGATTTTTATGTTCCTGTTTTTGCTTGGGGGTCTCATAAAATGAAAGTTGAAAATATGACCAGATTGTTGAGGGTTTTCTGGTTTCCTCAGTGGTGTGGGGGCTTTGGAATTATCTCCCCAGAGGTTCATTTTACATCTTCACTAATGAATGAAGAGAAAGTCATTTAGCTGTTAGCACGAGGGGGGGGGGGAGCTGATGGCAGATGGTTCTGGTCACAGGGGGGTTCCGTGGAAACTAGTGTCCACTACCATTTTGCCCACCCAAGCCCCCCGCCCCAGAGAGAGCTAGGCAAATGACATGACCCCCCAGCTTGGTACCAGGTGTGCTGGCAGACAGACGGCAGACTCTACCTCACTGCTGTGATACACGATTATCATTTAATTGGCCTGATGCGGTGAATATCGTGGACCGACACCTGCTCTTTAACCACAGGGCCGCTGAGCCGGATCTCACGCTGCTCGGAAGGCCCGGAACATGCCGAAATGTTCCAAGGAAACTCAATGCCTTTTGCATGGGGTGGTTAAGTGAGTAAGCAGGATTCCTCAGTGCCTGTAATAATCTGCCAGCCTCTGCGTGTTTACTCTGGATCCTACCCCACTGGCGATTTTTACCACCACTCAAACCTCATGGGGCGCCCCCTGTTGGCCACAAACAGTCATTACACTAAATATTAAACAAACACATTCCTTATGTAGTCATTGAAGCACTATGTTCTGCTAATCAGCAGGCGAATATCCCAACCTGCACCCCCTCCCGCAGTGAAGGGCCACATGGCCCGTTAAGAGGCCTGACCGTGGTCCATCCGCCTCCCATTACACAGCTGCCTTCCGAAATGGCATGAATGTCATTCATAACGTCGCCATTCAGAATCCATCTGTATTTCCGAGCAAGCAAGCCAAAGATGCTCAGGCGGGGAAGGAGTCCATCGCTCTTCTTCAGGAAATCATTAGGAAAATGCCACGTCAGGCTGGACTGATGGCTGCATTCCTCCACAGGGGCGTTATCTATAAAAAGCCAGCGGCGGGATGTGCGTAATCGAGCTTAAAAGCAGAGCACAGCTCCAGTGTGGGACAGGCGCCCTGCACGCTGCTCGGGGGGGTGTCTGCTCTCTCCGAGCTCCATTTGCACTCTGCATGACCCCCCACCCTCTCTGGTGAATGAGGCTTTGGGGCCGCTTGTTAGACATCCGTAAGGTCACTCTGAGAAAGCTGACTTTAAGTACAGATAAGTCAAAGCAAACATAAACGAAAAGCTCTCGGACGTCTGTGTAGTCACGCTTAGATTGAACATGGCAGTGGGGGCCGGGGGGGGGGGGGGGGCAAGGAAATGAA
>JAODLD010000120.1:1165363-1178037 GCA_026781065.1 Mormyrops boulengeri
GGGTGTGTTTACGCTTTTTTCATGGAAAAAAAACCGGGGGGCCCCGTTAACCGGTTTCGTCTATTTTTTTACGGTTTTTTTTTCCCTGGGGCCCCCCCCCCCCCCCCCCCCCAGTGATGCTGGCATCCTTCAGTTTTGTCTTTTGTTGACAGTGAAATCTCAGCTTTGTATTAATCATATTCCATTTTCCCCAAACCATTTTGCAGCATCTTATGCAGCATAGCGCTTTAAAAATAAAGCGCATGGTTCATCATTGTCATATGGGCATATTAGACAATGAAATTAAAGTGAGACTTACCAATTTGTCTGTTGGCTTTTACCCAAGCGACTAATACATAGCAAAAAATTTTTTGAAATTCAGTCCTGACCACATTGCCTGTAGTAAAACCTTTGTGTAATGAGAGTGATTTGGATCCATGTTTGTATTCTTCTTTACCGGTGCTTTTACGCAAAGCTGCTTGAAATTTTACCCTTTTTTAAAAAACAATTCTTCAGTATCTTGCTCAAGGCGACAGTACCAAAGTATGTTGTGTAACTCAGGCAGGCAGCGCCAAGGGTAAAAAGCCTGCAGTTAACCACAGCGCTGTCTGCTGCTTCAGCTGCTCCTGCGTTTTACCTGTCTTTTTCAGGTGCTATTTTTACAAGTGTTACTGCTGTCTTTATCATCTTCGGCGTTAACACCATGCCTCTGAAATAGCTTTAAAGGCAGCCCCTAATAACTTAGTGGTAGTGCAGCTCTGGAGTATTCTGATCGGTAAGATGATCGCCGGGATGAAGTCGAGACAGGCCTCATGTGGCGTCACATTTAGAAATTTCTTCAAGTCAAAACAGTGACGCTACACGTTATATAATAATTATGTAATAACGTTAAAGGTTACCTAGGTATGATAAAGAACAACGGGCGAAAATATAAATGTAATGTTTTCTTCCATTACAGCTAAGAGAAACCGTAAGCGCTCGAAGAGGCATAATTCTGAATCTAGCTACAAAAGGGAGGCTGTCTTCCCCAGAGGGAGGGCAGAGTTAACGGCAAAGACGGTCGCGTTTAGATGGCAAGCCCCTTCAGACTCAGATTACAGCGGACAGTAGTGATGCACGTTTTACCTGGGAGGTCGTGCGAGTCCGTGGTGGCCGGTCCGCAACCGCACCGCATGGTGTGTGTGCCTGCAGTATCTCAGCACCGGCTGAGCTTCACCAACGGGCTGTTGCTCTGGTAGCAGGGGACTCCCCCAGGGCTACTAGGCCTGTAACCACCACAAACACTAGGGATACCTGGCTAACTGCTGCAAAGCCACTGCATCCCACTGCAGGCTGCCCTTGCATGAAACCCACCTGAGCTAACTGCAATTACTGCACGCTTCTGCAATCCTGAGTACAGTACATTTTCCCAAGATTTTTAGAGACGGATAAATACAAGCCTGTAAACATAGAAAGCCTACTACATGAACTGCTTTAACAGCAGGAACCTAACAGCACAAACCATCCAATATGAAGTACAGGATGCACTAGTCATAATACATAAAACATAATACAGGCAACTTCAATACCCCAGATCAGCTCTGCAATATACAGCTCATGGCTGGGGTCTGTTACACAGCCTCAGGCCCCCACAGGGGTCAGTGGGACTAAGCAGTCATCTTCTCCATCATAACAGCCAGTAGCAGAGGCATTCATTCTTGCTCTAAGAAGAAGGACGTAGATCTACTTTTGGACAAGGGGCTCCAGCCCATTTAGCGGTCCGTTTAAAGTCAAAGGTCTGGGTACGATGTGGGGAGACTTTCCACCTCTCTGCCAGGATCTCAGTCCATACTACATCAGCACACTTCAAAACAAACACAGAGGGAATATGAAGAAGTACGGAAGAAAACGACAAGAGTAAAGAGCAAGTTTAAGATAAATCGACCACTCCAGCCTTCCTTCTTCATTCTGGGGTTGAGGCCAACAGAGTGCAGGAAGAATGAGTGTTGTCTTCCTGGGAAAAACAAAAAAAAACAAAAAAACTGCAGCCTACACAAAATAGTATTTTAGGTGAGATCATCTGATCTGTTTTGTTTTAAAACTTCCTAGAAGCTGACCATACACACCATCCTTGAAAACTGGGCATTGTCCTGAATGTCCGCAACACGACCTGTGAAATACACATTTCAATAAAAAACAAGGCAAGCTACTTCTGAAATTGAGTCAAAGGCAAGATTTGTCTCAATAAACGCTTTACTTATTGCTCTGTTGGTTTCATTCAATCACAGCCAACCCTGAACTAGACAGTAATGGAGTCTCGGGGAAACAAATGGCATACTACTAGTGAACGGAGTGCTTCCTTTCACAGCTCACGCTGCTTAGCTTCTCTCGGTGAGGAATATCTGTAGTATGGTGCACAGATTCCGCTACATTCCCGTACATTTGAGAATCAGGGCCCCTAAACTCTGCATCACAGAGACGAGACTTGGCCTAACCACTGGCAAAGTGGAGAGAACACAACCTAGGTGCAGCCAGTGTTTCAAAAATTTATTTCAACCAGTCCACTGTCATTTTAAAAAGCACGGATGCGGAATGCTCCTGTGTCAGCGACAAGTGAGAAATGAGAGGTTGGAAGGAGAGACACTGATGAGACTGGGGGGAATATGTGAAAAAAAATTAAAGCAACAGAAGAAGCAGACATGCATACTAACAAGAGGGAGGAAGAGATAAGTGAGAGTGTTAGTGTCATGTTGCAAAATATCACAGTCATGTCATATGTGAAGCTCTGGGGTCACAGGGTAAGGATGTGGACATCCAGTAGAAGCAGGAAACGTAGCAAATGGACACCACCTGCACTTGACACCTACTGTGGTTGCTTCTGAATCTCTGTGCCGTTCAAGATGTTGGAGCCATCCAGTGACTCCACGACCAGCACCTTGACAAATCGATCAATCTAAGTCTCTTTAGAGCAGCGTGACTGCACTGTTAAACTGCACAGAGGCTTAGGATCACCCTTGTGCCACGATACCCACACCGGGTATACCATGAGTGCCTACTGCACAGGGGTGCATGCTGACGGTTAGCTAGTCACCAAAACAAGCCTAATTTTCATGCAAATCAGCCTTGGGAACAACATGCAATCCAGGGCTCATTTGCATGGTACTCCAGAGCAGCTCCAACAGCTGTGTGTACTTGGCATCATGGATCACACCACAGCTTCACCTGGATCACAGGAAGCTTGTTTACCTGCCACTGGCTGGCACAACCTGCCTCGCTTCCTTGTCCCTTGGGTTCCACAAGTTTCCCTACACAGAGATCTGATTCAGCAAGAATGAACACATGATTTCCTAAATCAAGCGTCCAAGCGGACAGCTGACTGCCTCAATGGCACAGAGCAAGACTCACATGCCAACTCCATGGTGAAACGTCTCCGTTTCCAATCCCATGCATATCCCAAAAAGCTATCCAAGGAGAGGTGCACATCTGATCCCAAGAGAGACAAAAAAAACACAGTCTACAGCTCTCCCCAATCAAGTGGTGACTAAACCAGTTGAAGCAACCTTCCATCCTAAATGATCAACAGACCTAAGTCCCAAAGAAAGGCATTACTTTGAGTGTTGATCTTACAAAGGCTCATCGACAACAAGAATCCAGGGACACCCTGAACGTTCAACGTGCACTGCATCTGAAGAATACTTAAGACATTGTCTCAAGTGAATGGAACCTCACATATCCATTTACACATTGACATTGGAACACCAGTAGATGAAAGAGTGGATCTGCAAGACACCTAGCACAACAGCACTTTCAAATTGTAAAATATGCAAACTTGAGCAAATGACTCACTGCATCATGAGTCTGCTGATGAAAAGGCAGAAAAACCTTGCTTTCCCTAAGAAACAAAAAAAACTGACAGTTTTCTGCTGGCAGGATGGTTTACATTTTATAGCTTTATGCATACCTCCATATAGGTAGAAATTCTTACTGAACTTTGTGCCTCACCGAATGGTACACATCAGAGCCCTTCCAATAACTGCTCTTATGCTACCTTCTTTCCTTAATTTATGATATATGAAACCTGTCAAATGTATGTTGCCTGTAAGTCAAATATAGATGCTTAGGCTGTTTGCTTTCTTCTTCAATGGTCCAGTTGTGGAAGCTGAATCTGGATTGGCCCATCTAGTATACTCTGACCCAATCAATTTAGTAGGTGATCAATGTCATTGATAAAGTTCACGCGCATGGAACCTGACAGGCAGCATGACCTGCAGCAAGAGTGCCCCAAAGTTACAATCATGTTCTACTTTTGACAGTTCCCCTGTCTCAAAGATGGAGTCATCTAGCAGGGTGTCTACCAGCTCACAGCTCCAGCTGATCTTGCCTTTGCTTTCAATTCATGACACACTGCTTGTGCAGAAAACAAGGCAGGACAGGGTGTGGGGGCCACCTGACTCACCACCTGAAACGTCCGTTCAACAGCCATGAGTTTAGATGACATTGACCCCCCCCCCAGACCAGCACCACATGGTATGATGTGTGTACAGTGTGCTGGGACAGGCTTTTTTCCCCCAACAAAATGGCTTTAGTTACACTAAGGTTTTCCCCAGGCACCATTAACCATGATGGCAGCAGAAACCTTTCTAACAGATGACAAAGATCTGAGGCTCTGAGTTGTGGGCACTGCTGGATTCATTTCACCTTTTAACTTCAAATAAAAACTTAATGCTATCACTCCAATAATACCATTGTCCCAGCAATACCAATCAAGTCCAGCAGAGAGCTTAGTTTCTAATGTACCGGAGAAAGCTGTACACTGTACTGTGACAGACAGTGTGAATATTTTAACAGGTTAAGATTTTGAGAGCCCAGCATTGAATACTCCTCAAATCATCCTTAATCAAGTTATTGTACATCAAATATTTTTAACTGGTACCATTGAAAACCGGAGGAGAAGCCCAACAAATATAAAGGCCAATCCCAGGACCAAAATTATACTGAAAATTTCAGTACGTGAATCAGTCGTCGGTTCCAGGTTTTGGGTTTTAGCAGAAGCTTTCAGGCAGACCCCACATAACTATGCTGATAATCACACAGTAGTTCCAGGCTTCCAGAAGTCGTCACAAGAACAGGGGAGACCTTTTGTGGAGCTTCTCACACCATGCCAGATAAAAGGTCGTCTCATTGCCCCTACTGACAGAGGGGTGCACGTTATTGCCCCCAATTTAAATTCCTGCCAACATTAAAGTGATTCATATGAAACATAACAGGGGCATCCAAAGTGGCTCTTTCAGGACATCCCCAGTAGTTCAATATTCCCCATTCAGTTTCTTCTTTACTAATGAACCTTACCACACACTACTGCTAAGTTACCATACAGTACTACTAAGTTACCCACCGCTAACCATTGTTGAAATGTAAATAACTAATAATAAAATCCACAACCCTCCACCATTCATTATGCATGACCATTCTAGCTTATTTTCTTTGGGAGGACAACAGTCATACCCTAGGAAGACCAGACATAAAGTGTGCAGCTTAAACCACATATTTCAAAGTCTGAATGTAAAATTAAGTTCTTTTAATTCCCATAACTGTATGCTTCATTTCTGAACTGGCAGACGCGGTGCTCTTGTCTGGTAAGCAGCCATAAATCCACCCAACCCCGTCTCTGTGCCACTAGCCCAAGCGTGGCCTCCGTCGTCAATAAACAAATCAATAATACACCACCTAGTGAGACAAAAGGTCCAAGCGATAGGCCCGCTCCTCTCTGCGCCCTTCCCATATACACAGGAGCGTGTTCAAAAGTATACTCACAATTCAATAGGCAAAAATGTCCACACGGCACCTTTGTAATCCACATGTAAATTCAAGCTGAATTCTTTAATGTATACTATCAAAAACACATGGTGGTGGTGATAGTCCATGGACTCAAACCTAGATATGCGCAAACACCCATGCAAAATAATATTCAGCCGATGAGCGGGGGTGGCCCGCCTGAGCGACAACAACCCACCCTAAACTATAGAACCTGACAGCGATTATCGAATCAAAATCATTGCTTTTATATAATTCCTGCATATGCAAATATATAAATATATTTTTAAATCAGTGATGTTCCATTTGAATGCAAGCATTGACAAGTGAAACTATCAGACAAGTCAAAGGTTTAATAGTATCAGTTGGAGGGTTTACCCTTTCCATAAACGTGGTGTCACCAGGCCATCGCCTTAACTGCAGCGGGTTTAATCTGACAGGTCACTGCACATTTTTTGCACTGGGAACACCAGTGCAACAAGCACATTCCTGGAGATAAGGTTCCCCTCTACACGTAACCTTAGCAAAATTGTCATAGCTCACATACAGCTGCAAGGCAAAATACTGTCATACGTCCTTAATGCAAGTTCCTTACTGTGGCTCCAAAGCCAGAACCCCTTTCATTTCCAAACAAATCGTTCAAAAAAAAAAGAATAGCCAGACCTTTAAAATTGGTTTCTTAAGATATTAAATAGTGATGATTTTTCCTTAACCGGTTTGGACAGACAAGTTCAAGTATTATCTTTGGATCGGAGTCACCTATAAGCACACGTAAAACGTGTTTTCTTTTTACACGTTTGCGGGAACAATCACAGATTTATGACTCAAATCAGCCCAGATGCTTCCTTAATTACGCCCCACTCACAGCTGATTACCAGCATACAGTAACTGCCCAGGACACCTGTAACTCGGCACAAAGCATGTTTTAGTTGGAAACGGGGGGAGGGTTCCGGGTTACTGAGTACCTCTGAATACCTTTGTGTTTAATTTAAGGGGGACCGAATGAACAAAGCTGTCAAGGCGCTAATCACCTGGGCCCCATCATAATAAACTGGGTTCGCTTTTACATTTGGCATCATAAAACTGCTACGGTGCTCTCGCCGTCCCCTCGCATTTTCTGCGCTGCTTTGAGGGACAAAGGTGCCAGACTGAGCACCGCAGATGCCGATCGGCGGCTGGGCGAGGGCCCGGCGCAGCACCGTCTCACCGCAGCGGCCCCGGGGCACACGTACGCGTACGCGTAGTAACACAAACCCGCTCTCACGGACAACGAATTCACTGCACACTGGTTATTTAAAGGGCCCGATTCCTCATTTTTATACCTAGATATTTTAAATACTGACTTCTCCACGCCTAATACAGCTGGAGGCTTAACTGCGTAGCCAGGCGAACTGGCTCGGGTAAGAAATGGACTCTGTTTAAAGGCAAGATCTGCCCGTTTGGAGCAACTGCAAACCTTCGTGTTTATTATACATGTATATACCTGCTGTAGCTGTCATTTAAAATGCGTCAACGTCCCGGAAAAGCTCCCAAACACCCGAAATGTTAGCTTGTTGGCCAGCTACCCCACAGTCATTAGCTCCTATTCTGAAAATGGCAGCCTGGTGAGCAGAAAAAAACACAACGTAGCCTAGCTAAACAGCCAGCCCGCTACGCTACTTAACCCTTACCGCGGAGCTAGCTGGCTAATAATCGCAAATCGCTATATAGGCAGATGCATCGATCTGTCTGAATAGTATGCTTGTTTATGAAAGACACAGTTTGTCGCCGTGTGACAAATCCTCCCCCCACCCGTAAGCAGTCTCGTTCGGCGGGGATTAGGGAAGCAAAGCGGGCGGAACAAAGCGCGGCCTGCCCGTTCGGCTAGTCGACGGGAAGCCGCGGCGTTTCCTAGGACACCAAAGCCGATCGTGGGAGCGGATCGGCGGACGCGTTCAAAACTAGGGCTGCCATCAGTGGCACTCCCTACGCAGACAATCGAGACGTCCCGGAGGTTTCCAAAAGGCATTTTCATGTCTCTCGCGCGTTATAATTGCATTTCTTACCTCTCTCTTGGTTGTTCCTCTCTGGCTGCACCGGGCGCGGCCTCGACACTCGCCTGGGTCTTCTGTTGGTTGCTCTGACGGAGTTCATTTGGGGAGTTTATTACCTAAAAGAAAATACCGAACCCTTCCCTCTAATACAGACCGAGTTGTAACATTCAGATCAAAACGAGAAATCCATTAATGTCCTACTGTACAACGCTCTTGGCGAGGCGGTTGCGGATGAGATATATATATATATATATTTAATCGGTTTTTATTTATATTTTTTCTTAATGTTCCCCCCCAGTTCTCCGCTCTTTCAGCTCCGTCTCTCTAGCAGGAGGAGCCATTTACTCACAGGGACACACACAAAAAAAGACACACGGAAAACCCCCCAGCCAATCACCTTCTCCGTCTCATACCTTTTAGTCGCGGTACCAAATAGAAATGTCCGTATTAAACGACGTCCCAGTCTTGACTTGCATGCCGGAGAGTGGAAATTTAAAAAATAATAATATATATATATTTTAACATACAAAAGGGGGGAAATGAGAGAAGTACTGGAAGCTCGATTTTTACGGTTGCGGTCTTGGGCATGTGAACCTGAAATGTTGTTCTCGTTGTCACTGACAACATTACGTGGACGCGCCTGCCTGTGACACCAGAACGAATCCACTGGTGCATCATGGAATAACAATGGGCACATTATTGCCCCTCTCTGTCAGGCAAGCTGAAGAGGTTTTCAAATATGTATTCTGAATTTGCTTTTAAAAATGGACTAATAGTAAAAATGAAAGAACTTGCCACATACGTTAAGTGGTTTTTCAGGTCCTACAGTGAAAATGAAACAATGTGTTATTTTTAGAAATATCTATTTAAAAATGAAATATTATCACATACAGTAATACAGATGGGTGATTCTTAAAAGAATAATTCAGAAAGTATTACTAATTCGGTGTGATATCAGTCGGTTTTGTTTTGATGATTACACTAAAGAGAATTGCTCCATGTTGCAATCTGTGGTTTGCACAATACATCGTGGGAAATAGTCACTTTAAAGCACAAAACATAAAACCGTTGACTTCATAAAGAAAAGAATTCCCATTGTTTTCTTTTTTCCCCGTTTTATAATTTAAGACATGATAATAAAAATACAATTAAGACAAAAGGAAAACATACTGCTTTTAGTTATTACTTAGATCACAATATTCAGAGCTGTCGTGTGGTCTTATTTTAGTTCCTCTGTGGGTTAATCCCTTGCAGTATCTTACTATCTGTATTGTTCTCTAAGAGGCTCCCCAAAGCCCAGTTGGGGACTGTAAGATTAAGATTCCACAGATGGTGAGGAGCTGTTTCAGGCAGTGTAATCCCTATTCAGTACCAAATACTGTGTACAGCACATTAATTCACTTTAATAAGTGACTCCAGGGTGTGCTGGGTTTAAGTTTCCAACAAAAAAAACAGCATTTGTGATTGCAAGTTGCGGTGGTTTCTGCCTTGTTTGTCAGAGACCCTATTCTGACAATGCAAATGATTGCCTTTTGTGCAACACCCACTTTTCCAAGTAAACTTTCAAAACCTTTGGTCAGTGTGAAATATGGGATGACGGGATTGACAGTGAAGACTGCATCACTGCACTCACTGGGTTGTTTGTCTGAGTGTTTATAGTTTAGAAAAGTGTACAGTGTGACCTTTGACTTGTTACCATAGGCAGCACTGAGCTGAAGCTGTGGACTGATAGCACAGGGCTGTCACGTGTGGGAGCTTGCAGCCCAGGCGCCCCCCAGCCCAGTATCTGGACTGTGCGAAGGGCTTTCAGCACGTGTAAAATCCCCTTGAAACAAAATACATGTTACTGAGTAGGTGTAACGCTCACGAAAACACTCAGTGCCAATGGCCATACTGTCCTGTCACGCTTGCTTGCCCGGAAGCTGAAGCTAAATACGGTGGGGCGTGTGTACGCTTTGCTGGGATTTGGACCTCTAGGGCAACCCAGGTTGCTGCAGGAAGTGGCAGTGCCAAGCCAATAGGGGGGAGCCCTTCCCACCGGACAAGAGAAAATCCTGCTGCCCTGGTGCAGTGAAGGAGCCACTGCATTCTTTGTGTGGGATGCCAAATGGAGGGCCTGTTGGTTGCAGTGATTGAGAGGTCCCACAGCACTTATTGACGGAATGGTACATTAACCTCGATTCCCCAGCTAGAACGACAGGGCCTTGTTTGGAAAATCAAAGCAATACGGTCATCTCGCCATCAGACCATTCATGAGTTGACTATTGGATGGTGATTCGGTAAATAGTGATAGTCAAACTGCCAGCATAATTAAACAGATTTGTTGCTGTAGTTTTTAATATAAGTAGCAATAATTGCAAGACATTTTCCAGTCCCAATATAAATAGTTGGGTGTAGAGGTTGCGCAGTCTGATGACCAAGTGTGTAGCACTGTTTCCTTCCACCTCAGGATCTGGGGTTCAAATTGTGCCACTGCTGTGTGTGTAGAGACTTTGTGGTATGGCTAAAATATACAGCAACCACAATATGATTTTTTTTGGGGGGGGGGGGGTTGCATGGCCTCCCCATGTTGTTAGTTTGCTTGTGCCTCTGGTGCCTCTATGCTGTCTGTAATGTATTATCGTGCATGTATGTGCCCTGTGATGGACTGCAATCATGTCCAGGTCTCATGCCCTTTCATTCCATTGTGCCCTATGCTACTTTAGGCTCCAGATTTCCCGTGACAATGACCAGGTTGGATGGATGGATGGATGGATGCAAGTGTGGGGTGGATGGAATGTGGAATGGATGGATGGAAATGTAGAATAATTTTGACTGTAGAACTAGTGTTAGATATTCAGCTTTGGAATGACTTACTCCCACTTGATGGATCTCGAGTGGCTTAGAGATAAATGGCCGGATTTGTGTTCCTAATGCTCACTTAATTTACTTTCACAGTATAAAGTGACAATCGCTGTTCCCAAAGAGGAAATTTCATAAGTAGTGTTGTGCAAATGAATCTGTACGACATCTCACGGCTGTATGACACCACAGCAGCTAAGCAGTTTGTGGACATGGCCTGGCTGACAGCAAACTACTGGCTTTGCAGTATCTGGTGACTGACGATGCTGTAAGCATCACAGTTTGTCACAGGTTGCACTGCAACGATCAGTAAAGGAAAACCAGCCCTTTTTGGGACGTTTCAGTACAGCCCGGCTAAGAAAAATGACATCTTGTTTTGTGCCCACCATGTTTTAGAAGGTCTGAACCAATTACATTCCAATTACTGAGATGATGAGATTTGTTTTTAGTCAAATTAGTGTCTTATCAACTCAGTCAGACTGCATGTGAGGCATGCATGTCCTTCAATGCAAATTTGTTTGCAGGAAATGACATAGTTACTTAGAAGGGTTTGACCACATAAAGCCTTGATGATTTGTTTCCTGTGAATGGGGTCAGAGAGCGTCATGGCTTAACCGCTAATGAGAAAATGTGCTTTTCTTGCCTAACAGTCTGGAAACACACTGGCCCCCATGGTCCTGAAATGGCTCCTCACCTGCTCCTCTCGAAAGCATCCTCAAAGACTTTGGGAGTTTACAGCATCCGCTTGGTATCCATGGAAACTATTCATCCTCTTCTTTCACACAAGCGATTATTCATGCATAGTTGTTTATGTACCCACACCGGTGAATCCTTTCTTTTTGCTGGTCCTTCTGAGGTCAAGCTGTTTTGGGCTGAATTAATTAGCGACTGGAAATAGTCACTTATGTAATTTCAAAGACGTACTGTGAGACGGCCATAAAAAAATAGTAGTGTTGGGGGGAAGATACTGTAACATTGCCCTCAATTAAAATCTACAAAACTCAAAGGGGTGATCCTAGTTGGGGAAAGGAGACGCTAATCTGCGTGGAGTGTTTATCTACGTGATTTATGCCACTTTAATTCCAGAGATGTTCTCAGATTATTACTATCTTGTAAAACTCGGTGCTTTCTGGCATTTATATGACAAGCTTAGCGTGATGCCCCAGCTCCAGTAGACTTTGAGAACCTTTCTTAAACCCTTCTTGTTACAAGCAGTGCCCGCATAGCAACTGAAGGCACTTTTTGAACAGGGCTTATTTTTTTACACTCAGACCGTTTTACTGCACAAGCCGGTCTAAAGCACTGATGGTGGAATATTTGACAGCTGTCAGATTGATATGGGTCATTTTGTAGGTTTATCCATCACTTAGCTTTTAATTACATGCGTTGTAAAATTGTCAGTTATAGGAACTGTAGATGTTTATAGAAAATGTAGTGCAGTGCAGAGAGTTACGTGCACCCCCAGGCAGACCATGATTTGTTTCTTTTCATCATTTTCTTGTTTATCCGAGTACCATGGCAGCCATCACATCATACACATTACACGACACCAACAGCCCCCCACCCCCACCCTTCAAAGAAACAACTAAAATCTCCTTGGCTTTTACTGGCCAATGTTGAATTCAATGATTATGTTCTATTGATCCTGTAGGGAAATTCCTCTCGTCGCCTACCCCAACTTGCTCTCTATAGGTATGTACAGGGCAGCATCCTGCAGTTGCACCCAGGGATCTGGGGGTTAAGGGTCTTGCTCAACGGCCCGGCAGACATGCCAAGGCTGGGCTTGAACTGGTGACCTTCCGATCGCGAGCTCAGAGGCATAGCCCCCCCGAGTCACACCCCCTCCCCAATAAATATCAGACAAAGGCTTATGATACACCATATGGCCAAATGTATGTAAACATCAGCTTCCAACATCTTATTACGAATCCAGGGGTATCAATATGAGGTTGGTCCCCCCCCCCCCCAGGGAGCGATAATGGATAAATGAGGTACGGTTGTAGGAAGTGGTGTTGGGTTTTGATTGTT
>JAODLD010000120.1:1195566-1214564 GCA_026781065.1 Mormyrops boulengeri
CCCCCCCCCCCCCCCCCCCCCCCCCCCCCCCCCCCCCCCCCCCCCCCCAGTGAAATTCAGCCGCCGCACTTTTACGAGGAAGTATTTTAGAGCTAAGGACACTCCAAGCTCATCAGAAGAAGCGCTGAACAAATGTATTCTCATGATGAGATTAGAGAGAGGACAGTCACAGAAGCGCCGGGTTTATTTCCAAATTGTAATCTGAGAACTATAATCAACTATAATCCAGAAAATGGAAATTCAAGCTGTAATCCTGAATCTGTATCCCAAACTGAGCAGGAGCACTTCCAGGTTAATAAGTTCAACTCGCTGAAAAATCATCAAAATCCAGAACACAGTATGAAAACGGAACACAGAAATGTTAGGCTAGAGTCATACCTGAGAACCGGATAGCTACGGAACAAAGGCTCCGTGTGATGCAAATAGGCAACACCTAGTTTTCAGTCACAGGGAGGTGACTGAAAACTAGGTCCTATATAACACAACCTGTCAGACGGGTTCACGAGTCACAGGTGTGCTGGTGATCCGGGGAGGCGGAGCCTGGCCAGAATGGGCGTGGCTGCATGCCGATGTGACGCCTGCAATACATCACATTGTTTGGCATGCCTCTCTTCGCGCAGGGAGGTAGACGAGGTGCATCTTTTACATATTTATCCAAAGCAATATTCAGTGTCTGATTGGTTTACCTCAAGAATTCAATTTAAGAGTCCCGTTCAATGGTACAGCAGCAGGTGCCCTCCTGGGATTTAGGATGGCAGCCTTGAGGCTGCAGGGTCATCAATCGCTGCTGCTTCTCCTTGTATGTAGAAGCACGGGCTGTCGGAAACGCACTTTGGGGATCCCCTGTGGCGCGTATGGAGGATAGACAGGAAATCGAGGAGGCAGAAGGAGGTGGGTGGCCAGCTGGGTAGGTGCCCCCGGGCAGCGTGCTCCGTCCGAAACACTCCGCTAACGAGTCTGGCTGAAAAAAAAGGATGCAGGGGAATCAGATGAGCGATCACATAACAAGAAAGGGAGAGGGTCCCAGGGCAGGGAAGTGAGGGAGGGAGGGGCCTAGAATCACACTCATGGGGAGTAGCTAGGAGGGGAGGAGCTAGGAGGGGCGGTCCGGGACATGTGATCCGACACTTCCTCCTCTCTAGCGCACAGCATCATAACCCCCCACCCCAAACGATCCCTTCATAGACATGGTGTGTAGCATTCACTCTGCACTCCCAGCTGCCAGGGCCATCTCAGTCTGCCCCACGGCCCTCAGGAGTCAGATCAGCATCCTGCTTCAGGCCACGTTGACAACGCTGCTCTTCATCCATCTGCAGTGCCGCAGTAAATGCACACATGCATTATTTACACACCTGGCAGATGGCTTCAGCCAAAGACACACAGCCTAATGTTGGGCTGCTGCGTATGGCTGGATGGTCCCAATGCCGGAGCTCGGGTTAAGTCCCTGGTGGAAAGCTACACAGCCATAGCCACGGCAATCCGGGGATCCGACTGAGCAGGCCAGCCAGTCAAGCCACAGCATTAAATGTGAATGCTGGGTAAGAGCACAGCAGCAGGATCCCACCCAGTACCAGAACTGGAGCTGGAGTTCAGCTAAGTTTCCACCCTATGTGTGTGACACTACACACTGTGCACTGCATGGAATTACATACTGTGTAACCCTACTCCCTGCATGACATTATATGCCACATGACACCGCACATCATGTAACACTCATGTGACATTGTGCACCACATGACATTATGCCCTGTGTAACATTTTGTACTGCGTGACACTATGGACTGTATGACACCATAATCTATGTGACACTGTGCACCATATAACACTTGGCAGTGTGTGACACTACGCAGCACATGACACTGCACACTGCTTGACATTGTGCACTGTGTGAATCCTTTGCGCTGAATGACATTTGGCACTGCGTGACACTACGCCCTCTCTGACACTGTGCACCATGTGACACTGCGTGGCACTACAGCCTGTATGATATCACGTGACACATGACACTACGTGCCGTGTGACACTGCGCACTGCGTGATACTACACCCTGTATGACACTATGCCCTGTGTGACACTGCACACTGCATGACAGTGCACCCTGTTTAACACTATGCGCCATGTGACACTACACTTGGCATGGCATTATGCACTGTCTGACACAACACCTTGTGTCATACTACACCCTGGGTCACACCACGCACTATATGACACTGCATGACATTGTATGACACTGCGCCCTCCATGATACTGCATGACATAATGGACTGTGTGACACTGCGCACTGCTTCATGGTTAAGTATGCCCACACACTCCCTCAAAGCCCCCAACACGATGTCCCACATCCAGCTGAGTATGAAGGCAAGTCAGTGTCAGGGCAGTCGGTAACCAGCCCTACCCACCCTCTCTGCCATTCACACATGACCCCATTATGGACGCGAGATGTTGTTTGGAAACAATAGCCTCCACCAGCATGTGCCATGGGCCTCCATGCCAGACAACACCGGCGGGCACAACACCCCGATTGTAGCCCCTGACAAGGGTGTGCTTGTGGCCCTGGGGAGTAGGGGGGGGCGGCACTGGCCACGCAGGGGGCCGGCCGCTCACAAAGTCCTCAGTGTTGATGCCGCAGAGTTCTCCGACATTCTTCTCGCGCCGCGTCGCCATGGAGACCTGTCTCACTTCCGCCGTATTTCTTCCCGAAGAGATTTCTCCACCGCAGCCAAGTGGCCGACAAAAGGCACAGGTATAATAATTCAGGGGCAGGCCCCCTCCCTCCAAAGCAGGGGGTGATGGACTCAGCTCCTGCTGGGCCTCTCTGTCAAGGACATAATATTCTCTCCCTGCTTAACACTCCCTCACATTTCCCTCTTCCTATAAAGTACGATGTGGATTGGCCCCTCTTTCAGGTCTCTGGTCATTGACTCCTCAGTGTGTTCATTTGCCCATGCGTGGCAGTCTTTATGAGACTGGGCCATTCTTTGCAGGGGTGATGGAGAGCCATGGATCAATAGGCCAGGTAATTGCTCAGCTAGGGGTGGAGTGTTTTACGGCCCTGTTTGTGGGACATGTTCCACGGGAGTCCCCGTGCCCAGAAGAGCTTACAGCACATTAACAAGAGCTAAATGCTTCCCGAGATCCTTTGCGGGCTGTAATGCCGTAAAACTTTCTGAAGTTCGCTCTCTGATATCATGAAAAGAAGGTCAAAAGCAGCAATAAAACAGCGTGGATCTCAGACTCTCGCTGCTGGGCACGTAGCTGGTGGGGAGGGATGATCGAGTCCAGAATCCTGCTGCATATTCCATCACTTGCAAATTTTTTCGTGAAATGATTGAGCAAAACCTGTGTTTTGGGTCCTCCCAGTCCCTTAAGTCATTCCTTGAAGAAAGTCCTAAAGCTACCACCTTGTTCCACCTGCAGTTCAGACTAATCCATCTGAAGCTCAGTAGGTTTGGGCCTGGCCAGTACTTGGATAGGAGACCCACTAGGGAAGCCAGGTTGCTGCTAAAGAGGTGTTGGTGTGGCTAACAGGTTAGTCCATCCTGTGGTCAGTGTGGATCCTAATGCCCCAATGCAGTGACAGGAACACTGTGCTATAGAAATGGTGCCGTCCTTTGGATGAGACGTAAAACCTGGTCCAGACTCTCTGAGGTTGTAAAAGATCCCTGGCCATCTTTCTGAAGAGTAGGGGTGGTACCCTGATGTCCTGGCTAAAATTTCCCACTGTGGCCCTATCAGATCGGGCCTCCTAACCATCCCTTATATCTAATTGGTGAATTCTCTCCTGCCCCTTCACCATCTTAGCTACTCTGTGGTGAGTGTCCCGTCACAGAGCACCCTGCAAAAGAACCAAGGAGAGCTATGTCACTGCCCCAGCAATGCCCTGTGAATAGGTCAGAGCCCCCCCCCCCCCCTTCTTTCCCTGGTGGTGCTCTGCTGCCCCTTCTCCTGTCACCATCCCCAGTGAAATGCCCACCTGACCCCGCCTCCAGCCCCCAACCCTTTCTGTGGCACGCATATGCACCTTGAATAGGCCCCATTGATCAGAGTCACGCTTTGCCGGCCTATATACCATTTTGAACCTGTCCAGCTGCCTGCACACCCCCTCCCCATTTCCCCCCCATTGGTGATGCTCACTGGGATACCTCCGGATTGCTTCCCCCATCGTGGATTCACGCCGCCACTGCAGCTCCCCGCCCGCCTGCCGGCGTGCTTTCGCAGACACCGTGCCCCAGGCTTTTACAAGCTCTCCCCTCCCAGGCTGTGCCGGGCAGAAATTGGATTTGGGATCCAGTGTTTCCAAGTGTCATCAAAAGGATTTTATTTTTCTGCCTCCTGAGAGTCACGGCGCAGGCTTCCGTTATCGAGAGCTCCTTTCGGAAGGCGCCAGACCCTCAGCTTTTACAGTCCGAGCATAAGAGCCTGTTAAACACGGCTGATCAAAGCCTCGTTAAATTGTGCCGATTAACATTTGAATAAGCCGCGCTTCTTCTTCCTCAAGAACAAATCAACACCTCATAAAGATGAGTGTAGGTATATTTAACCAGGATAAATAGCCATCGAATCAATATAGACTGACCCTCTAATCGTTTGGCTCCCTCACAGGTCTCTACCCTTTTATTTTACCCTTTTTTTCCTGCTGGTATATTTCACTGGACCTTCACTGAAGGAGGCTTTTATCAGGGCACAGATAAGACACAATCGGGGCCTGTTGACTCAATTCATAAGGCCCTGCCATGCACAATGGGCCAGTCAACACAAGCCTCTATACGCAAACACTGCCGAACAAGGGTGCTTAATAGCGACTCTCCGGGAGTCCGGGATTAAACGTGGCCAGGCTTCACACAGCAGGGCCAGCGCTGAGTCGCTGCAGTATTTCTATGAGCATCAAGGTTTTATTTTTGATTTTTGTCCCCCGTAAAGTGTTCTGCTTCAAAACACCATGGAGCAAGAGATATCCCTGAAAGATTAAATCCTGCATCGGTGGACAATGTTTTTTGCAACTGAATTTATATTATGATAAGATCTATAATATTATTAGGTTTATTTGTAATGGAACTCACTTACAAATGCAGCTTATTCCTCATGTTATGTTGCGTAATTATGGAAAAGTTTCCTTTGTTTGTCTTTCTTCTGTTTGCACTCCTCTTTTCCACAGGTAAACTTTGATCTTTCATCAGGGGGCTAGGTGATAGCTGCAGTGTGACCGGGGCCATGCGGAGAGCACTCTTCTATCTCGGACGGAACCGGTAAAAGTACAGAAAAGAAAAGTACATTTTATCAGAGCCCGGGTCCAGTGGCCGTTTCGCAAACACGGGCCGATTGCATTCGGCTAAATGCAAATATGTCTTGTTGACACTGTCAGCTGGCCACGATTGCTTTCCTCAGCGAAAGCAGGACTCGCAGAGGCAGCGGAACACCAGCTGAAGAAATCTGAGCAGCTTTCACACACGTGGGTCCTTGCTGTCTCCTGGGGGCAAAGAATTGGCCAAAAATGTTAAATTCAATGATGTTTCCTTTGATGCTCAGAACACAAAGACAATCTTAAGACCTTATTGTACCTCATTCTATAAAACATTTGCTAGACTACAGAAATGTAGGTCCTCCCCCCCGCTATCTCTGATGGTTCAGAAATGTGTGCAGCCTTTACAGCAAAACCCAAGTGCAAGTTCTGGGACAGCGGCGGCACGGAGGCGGTCTGCTGGGAACAGTCGGCCCTCCTCAGGTTCCGGAGATGCTGGATAAGGATGTGCTCTCAGCTATGTGGAGAAGGATGGGTAATGAGCCTAGAGGCCTTGTGGCTGTCAGCAGTCTCATGCAGCCTGGGAATGGGCTCCACCTCTTATCTGTTTAATTACACGGGGCCCCCCTGCAACTCTGCAGATACCAGGCTGAGAGAAAGGGAGCGGGCGGGAGGCGCCATGCTTTTGTTGGAGGGCGGAGACACAGAGACATACGCGCACATACGCAGCTGCTCGAATGTAGATGTAAACTCTCACCTGACACAAACACAGAGACATGAACTCGAACCCTGACTTCTGCTCATATTACACCTAATAAGGTTTTTCCATGACTGTTTAACAGTGATGCCCTCCTGCCCCTTCAAATCACTTTGGTCTGTAATTCCTAACCATCGACCTTTTGCGAGGATCTATCCTCCACAATATCGGCATCCGGTCATGCATCTGTAAACGCTAACGACGGCACGCTAAAGACGTGTGTGCATGCGTGTGCGTGTGTGTGTGCGCACAGTCGCAGATGAAATTACCAGAGATAATGCAATCCTTAGGCCTGCAGAGGTGCATTTACAGGCAGGACTACATTAAGAGCTGCTTTAATTCAATAATTCCAGCACAAAGAGAGGCGGGAGCCGGAGCCCCAGCTCAGAGGCGGAGCCCTGCATCTCCATGCACGCTCGTGTCCGTGTGCCTGAGTGCATGTGCATGGATTTCAGCTCGAATCAGAGACGGCAGCGGAGCACAGCCGAAGGAGAAGAGGACGAAGGAGAGAGACAAGGGGCCCGAGAGAGATGGGAAGAGGCGTGGCCCACGAACAAATGGAGGCTGTCATTAATGGGCTGTTTTACGAGCACGAGGGCCGGCTGCCACAGCCTGCCCTGCGCGTGCCTGCGGCGTTATCGGCCAGCGGAGGGGCAGGAGGGGAGGGCACAGGGCCAGCACTCGCAGTCTCTCAAAACCAACCAGTTCATTTTCCGCATGAGGGGCCCCCAGTGGGGCGGCGTCAGGCCGGCCGGTGCGTGGGGGGGGGGGCGTGCAGATTTACGAGTCGTCAAGCTAGTGGGAATCCTGGCCACAGTACCCTCCCGTAGGGTACTGTACCCTCCCAGGCCCATTCGGCACCACGTCTGCCCTCCTCCAGTTTTTGTCTCTCACCCGTGCATCATTAGCCCGGATCGTCCTGGGTCTGATCCAGTGTGCTTTACCTGCGCAGCAAATCTGATAAGGTCAATATAACCCAAGGATGCTTATTTAAATCCAACTTGACTAAAAAAAGTCTGAAAGCTAAGCTTTCTTTGAATTATGGGATGCCCAAATGACCAGCAGACACCTGAAGAACCAAGGCCCATTTGCATACACACAAATGACTGACTGCAAGACCCATGATATACAGATAAAGCCTTAGTTGAAGCGTGTGCAGACATGCTAAGTGGAGGTTTGCTGCTCCCGTGACCTGGCCTTCACCTGTCGTAAACACAGGAAGACACAAGCCAATAGAAGTGTGCCTAACAAGGACGGAGCCTCCAGTCGCTTGGGCGTTCAAGGCCCACTGTTTCTCACGCTCTGCTAACTCAACAGATGCCCTCCAGCACAAATGAATAGCCTAGAAAAAAGTTAGGAAGGAGCTCGGTCATCCTGGATAACCATCATGGAGCCAAGTTACCAGTATGGGCTCTAGGAACCATCGATGCAAGCCATAAATGGAGGAACATGATACCTAGGGTATGAGAATCTGCACCTCACACTGAGAACACATGACTGCTGCATTATGGGAGAGCAGCTCAGTGAATGGTTTCATATTGGTGTATGAACCATTTCCTAGTGATCCATGTGCGCACATTTTAAATCCCACAAATGCCTGGGTTTCATCCAGGCCCTCCCAAGCAGCAGACAGGTCATGGGACCAGGAGTGACTAGAGCGCTGTGTCAAATCACATTGAGATAACTGGTACAGCAACAGGCGAGCAAACAGTGAAGAGAGGAGGGGCCTGGCACTTGTTTGGTGTGACCTTGGCCCTCACCGAGCCAGGAGACAGGATCCATGAGCCTATGTATCCAATTCTAACCCTGGACAGATCTCCTGAAATCCAAGACAGAATGATGTCTGCTGTATATGCTGTAAAAATATCATCATGTCGAAAAATGGGCTGGAAAATACTGATATACCAAGGGAAATGGTTTCTGTGACCAGTGAAACTTGGGGGTTAAAAATCCATCAAAAGCAGAGACCAGGCTGACCTTCAGCCTTCGAGACTCATCTCCCTAATAAGCCCAACGAGGAAAACAGAGAGACGAAGAGACATTGTTAAATCTTTTCTTTATCTTATCTAACAAGAGTAGGACAAACTTTGCTTGAGAGTAGCGCAGTTTTTACCCACAAAACTGAACCAGTACCATGGCATAAAGGAAGACAGGGTGCTTAGTTGTGGGTTGGGGGGGGGGCGTACCGTGGACAGCATTGATTCTACTATAATCATTCGTAGCCAGCAGTTTAACAGGTGCAACTGTGACCTTGTCATGTGTACGGCCCAGCCTCAATCTGAAATATTCTCATTCATGGAAAATCTTGCTCATCTAAGTCAGAGCTGTTTTAACAAAAGAAACCAGACACTGCGTACGCTCTGATTGCGGTGCCCGGAGACTGATGTAAATAACATTCAAAACAGCATGGAAAGGCAACTCATCTCACAGGAGCAGCACTGGAGGCAGGAACACGGCCTAATATGTAATGGTACCCCCTTCCGGGTGGGGAAAAGGGTGCCTTTCATGGATTCAGTGATGTAGAACAGTTATAAAGGGCAGCATGAATTTGGGTCATGCAGGAGAAGAAGAGGACAGAGTGTGAAACAGCTGGTGCTAACTTGAGGGACAGCGGGGGAGGCGGGATACAGACGGGGAAGGGGGCGGGAGACTGGTTATCCCCAGTCCTGGAACGAGGGCATGAAAGCAGTATGCTCCAGGGAGAGATGATGGCATCACAGCAAGGTGGCCAGGTATCACCGCGCTGTGAGAGTAGCAGTTTGGTGTGAACACACAGACGATTTGGGCTGATAAGCTCTCTGTCAACACGTCTGTCAGATGTTTGTCAAGAAGATGGAGATGCATGTATTTTTTTTTTTTTTATTTCTTCTGGGCCACCAAATCCTCAAGGGATTAATAACAGAGCAGCTTGCACTGGCTTGGAAGCCCTTAACTAGATACCAGTGGTGTCTGCTGGATTGCAAAACCTATCAGCCACTTTTAATAAATGGTGATCTGGCTATTAATAAAGTCACCAACTATATGCAGAACTGCTCTAATCTTTTAAATGAGCCCAGTGCAGACAAAAACAAAAAAACAAAGTCGCAGTGACGACGGGTCATGTGAATCAGCGAACCAAGGCCGCTGTCTGCCTACTTCTGATAAACAGATTTCCGTCGCGGTGTCCACAACTCGCACTGGCATTATAACCGCCGGCAGGACTCCCCCGCCAAAATGACGCACAAGCTGTCCGATCCCGAAATTCGGATTGGTTGACACTGTGCCATGTGCAGCGCGTACGGCATCTAAAGTTATTCCCTACGTGTTAAGCGGGTCACGTTGGGCATATTGTAAGTTATTGCACTGTCCCTGCATGTACGGAGCTGTCGTGCTTCCCCATAAAACTGTTCACGCCGGAAAGTGTTAACCAGACTCATAGTTAAATAGGTACTAGGAAGATATAAGATACTGAAATGCTTAGACTCGCCATGGCTTCTACAGCACCGTAAGGTTTGTCAGAGCCGCCATTGTGCTTTATAAACTAAAGATCGGACAACTCTTTCGGAAACAACGCATAATCGAGCCGGAATGGCGTGCAGAGGACTGCCTGCTAAAACTGCTACTGCGCTGCGGCAGTTGCCAGGGGGATATCGAAGGGTACGAGGTCTGATTGGTGGAAACGCGCCTGTTGCCTTGACAACGGCCGGGGGTTTGGTAGCGTTACCGTGCGGCGTGATCTCTGCGCTGCGTGGATGGAGGAAGCAGCTGCTGATCTCTGACAGTGCGAGAGAGACAGGCATCTATATGAGCATTCTGTACACACAGTCTCAGCCATATTGCTTAATAGGAACATCGTGCATGACTGTAAGTACATGCTTGTGTGTGCTTCACTATTTGCGATTACCCAGCCATAGTTTTGCATTACATATCGTTTTACTCTGTGGCTTTTTGTTATTGAAAAGAGCGAACGATTACGAATTGAAAACTAGATGTGACTCGTAACGTGATACACTGAACGTGTATTTCCCATATTATCTGTCTGCTTGGCTATAATCTGTGTGGCACCGTAGGTCACATTTTGAACATGAAGGAGACCGTCGCTGGTGTCCTGTTCCCCCGTTAGACCCCCACGTTGAGGGCTGTGCTTTGAAGCGACGGGGAAATGCTGTATATTTTCGCCTGTATGCCCGGCTAGCCACATAGCGTTTTGGTCCGAAGCGAGTGAGGCAGACGACGTTTTGTTAAAGTTGCGGATGATCGCGAAGTTCAGCACCGCGCACGTCAATGCAGCGCCGTTTGCCGAGGGGTCCGGTGCCTCTTTTTAACATTTGACACGCATTGTGGCGGCGTGGGAGCCGTATCTGCCTCTCTGCTCTAGGTATACACGTACAGCGGCAATTCGCCATAATGTAACGTTAGCTTGCTTCCTGTGTATTCTGATTCGCTTCCAGTGTACCTCGGACGTTTGTTCTCAAGCATTGTTTCGTTAACCAAAACGGCATGTTTACCATTTGGCTATATCATAATTTGATTTCGTATGTAAGGGAATGTGAGTGTATTTCGAAAACATTTTTGAGTAGGGCAAACTCCCCCCCCCATTTGTCTTTTTACCCGTTTCGACACAGTTTAAGTGACTTGAAATATTTCTCCAACGAATTTGACGTTATTTGACGTTTCTCGTTAGGGTATACTGAATGCAAACCCCAGTTTCCTTTCTGTTGTGTCGAGAATGTAGGGCAACTTTGTAATAGGGTGTCGGGAGGGGAGAATTTCTGCTTCCCTCGCTTTGCCTTCGCTTAAATCACTCTGTGTAAAACCTTATCTTTTTTAAAAGAAAAAAAAAATACATGAGATTTTTCAGCAGGGCAAGTGGAATAAACAGTTATTATTGAATAAATGTGGTTATGGAGCCGCGATCGCGCATCATTTCCGGCGATTCAGTGTCTAGATTAGTGCGCTGAGTGACACAGACACGTGGTCGGGCACCGGAGAGCTGAGCAAGCGAAAGGCTCCGGGGGGGCTGGGGGTGGCCGGGCACCTCTAGGTGTTTTCGGTTAACCGGTCAGGCGTGTTTCTGATCTGACGCGTTCGCTTTAGTACCTGCGTGTACTCGACTAGTGGAGCGTCCCTATACGTACTAATATTTATGCACCTGAAGTCCAGTTAATTTCTAATGATAAGTAGATGCAAGGTACAGTCGGCGAGATGTCCGAGGGGTAGTTTTGAATGGGGGTAAACTGCGATCTAAAGCATCGCACGGTTCCTTTAATTTGGGAACGCGGTGCTTTGCTGAACAATGAACTGGCACTCCGACGAGCATTTGGACAGCCGTCACTTGGGCAAACTCGCACAGCCCCCCTCGGCTGCAGCGCTATCCATAGAAACGTAGACCTTGCTCTGTGTTTTATTGTAATGCTGCACTTTTCACCGTCATGTGACTTTAGTCGCCGCGTTCGTGTCAGAATAAATTCATAGTGGGGGAAGTGCAGTTACTTTTACGACACTGCGCGATTTGTATTCCTTTCTTAACTCCCGTCCTTTCGCCTTATTCTGTGGGCAGAGAAAGTGGCTCTATACCTCATACGCCCTACTAACCTGAAGAGACCCATGACTGTGCTGCATGGACGAGGCCGGCGGGCCCCGCTCCCGAAATGAAACAAAGTTGCGGGACGGGTTTGTGCGCCGAAATCGAGCAACCACAGATACAGAGAATCAAAGTCATTGTATCTGGAAATGTTATTACAATGTGCTTTTACATCGTTTATTCATCTTCTCTCGGTTTAGCGTATTATTCCCCGCGCCTGATCTTTTGATCGCCTATTCAGCTCAAAGGTTGACGTTGAGCACGTTGAGCCGCGGCACGATGTTCGCATGATGTAATAGATTATCGCGCGTCCCAGATCCGAAATGCATCCTCAGTACTCGCCATGCACCTATTTCCCTTCCTGTCCGCCTAAGGCACCGCAGCTCAACGGGTTCTCCTGCAAACGGCACATGACCTGCCAGAGAATTTAACTAGGCGCGATACGCAGTTAGTAAAGATACAATCTGCTTTCAATGGTCGTCGGGCCGTTTCGTTCCTGTTCTCTCTGTTTGTTTGTGGTGTAAAAGCATGCCGAACGGGGACACGGGTAAAAGAAACAGGATTGTCGAGAAAAAGTCGCTTCTGCTTTTCGTGCCCCTTCCTTTGGCTGCCTTGTGGTAGTTTGCTTGTCATTTGGGGGGGGGGGGGTTACCCCGCTCCATTTAGCAGATGTTGTTTGCTGACAACTGTGCCGCAGAATAACGTTCAATAGAGGCTGAACGTTTAAAAAAGGAGAAAATAAAACATTTTTAAATATACCTGATGGCGAAACAGTCTACAGGCATGCTGAGTGCATGCAGACAGTAGAGGTGAGATTGGGAACCATCTGGCTGATTGCTGTTCACACGTGCCATGTTGTGTGTGTGTGTGAGAGAGGGAGGGGGAAGTGTATTTGTCTCTGACATTGTTTATGTATGTGTGCATATGTGTACGGCTGCAGGAGGGAAGGCGTTTCTATTGTCCCCCCCCCCCCCAAAAAAAGAAACAGATAGTCATATGTCCTGGAGATAAAAAAAAAAAGCCAGATGAATTATGCCCTTGTAATTCTGCCAATAGCAACAAGATGGTCTGCAGCGGGTCGCTACGGCGACGATGCACGCCAGCCCAGGGTCGCGTGTGGCAACGGAGAGTGCCCTCTTCTTAGGCTCCTTGGCACTACTGTGTTAATTAGCTCACCCACAGAAGAACCTAATTAGACTGTGTGCTGCTTTTTGAAACACCCTGGCTGTTCCTGCCTTGTTACCTGTTCGGACCGTGTTTCTTTTTTTTTTTTTGCTGTACTGGTGAAATTGGGAGCACTGGTATGACGTGAAGGGGAACATAGTGAGCAGCATGCCATGGGAGGAATGTCCTGCAGGGCGGTGAGAGTCGCAAGGCTTTTGGGAGGGCGAGCCAGGACTGTTCGACTTTTGCTGTTCATCGGTGGGGGGAGTTTTAGGGATTGTGTCGACGGCATCCCGTAGGGTTACTGCCAGCTGAGGAGGGCTATGGTGAACCCTCCGCACATGTGGGATACATTTTCGCCACGGTACCATGACGTGGCCGTAAATGCCCTCCGATCTCTTTGTAAATGTCACAGCAGCACCGCGGCGGAACACCAGGACACGTTTCTTCTGTCTGCTCATTTGAAGGCAGTGGAATTACCTTGGTAACGTGCCGGGTGTGAGGCACCTCCCAGGGGGGACCTCGAGGATGTACAGCTTTCATGGGCTGTGGCGGGACGCCCCCAGCCATTCTGGCATGTGAAGGGGGGGGGGGGCATCTGTTTTGAACCACAGAGTGCTGACGCATTCCTCTCTCGGTGGGTCCGTGTGGCACCCTCAGCCCCTCTAGTGACCTTCACGGAGGGCATCTCTGTGAGGTCAGGAGACCGGGTGTCTGCCGTTTGCTGATGTCTGAATAAGCAGGTGTAGAGAATGTTACCAGAGAAACACAAGGTGGAGGATTTAAAGAAGTATCATAGCCTGTGAAAGGCTTGGAATGTAATTTAAAGAAACCTGGTGACTGGTCTGTGTTTGTGTGCCATTTGAAGGCATGAGATGGGGACCCGCTGCCGTCGCCGCTGTCCCCTTGGCAGGACAGATGCCGGCTGTCCGGCTTGTGGATGTCACTGGGGATGGGACCCCCGCCGTCACGGCTAAAGTGACCTCTCAGCCACAGATTGTGCTCTCATCTGCCTCGCACTTACATAATTGATTTTTTTTTATTGTTTTTTTTTTCCATAATGCATGCCTTGCACAGACCCATTTATCAGGAACTGATGAAGGAGATCAGGCTCTGTCAGGGATGGGGGGGGACAGACTGGATGAACAGCCCCTCCCCACACAGGCCGTCTCTGCCTGTCTGGAGCTGATCGACAGGCCGTGGGAGTCTGCTGGACCCGTGTGGTGTTTGGAACCTGTTGTAACTCCCACAAGATGCAAAATTAACCCATGTTTTTTTTTTTTTTTGTATTAAAAATTGTTTGGCTTCTCACACACACACACACACGCGCGCGCATCTTGGGCTTTCAGTCCCTTTGGCACGGGTTTCTGCATTGTGAATGTTATCTTTTCATCTCTTGTGTCCCGGTGGGGGGGCGACAGGCGGAGCTGCGTTAGGATGCACGCCTCAGCACGTGTTTCTCTCCTCCTGCCGCTAACGGTGCACTCCCCCGGCCCCGGATCCCTTCCGCGGCCCCCGGGTCTTGCCCGTCATAATCATCCGGCCTTTGTGTAGTGGTGGTGACTCCAGCTGCACCCGTTTTTCATCTCTTGCGAGCATCTCACCCCCCGCCCCCCCCTTCTTGCCCGGAGCAATAGACCAGGAGGCGGGACGTCCCCAGGAGACCATAATGCCTTAGTTGTCTTGGTTACGTGACATCAGAGCGTGGTAATCAAATATAGGCGACCGACCCGAATTTGGGTTGCAAATGCATGCTCCTCTCGCAGGCAGGGGAGCGACCCCCTTACCTCTGTCAAAACACTGTCCCTCCCAGTGCAGCCCCCCACACACCCATATTCACACTGCTGGAGTGTGTGCGTGGGGCCGCTGTTTGTGGTGTCTCTGTGTGTCATGGCGCCTGTGGTGATAGATACACCAAATGCGGTCAGTGTTATGCTCTATGGCTGGCTACTTTTCTTCTCTGGCCCTTTAAGGTCTTTGCAGTTTCGGGGCACCCCTCCACCCCCAGGCCCGAAAGTGACGTGAATGGTACCACTGCCCTGTTTGAGCAAGTAAGCGGGCCTAGCCTGTGCCTTCTGTCGCGGGTAACAATAAGCCTTTGTGCCGGGTCCTCCTGGCCTGAACAAACAGGGTCTGTTTAATTGCGATGACAGGGTGACGGCCGTGTAAGCTTGAGGCCTCACGGGGGTGGCGTGCGTTCAGGCTGGGTCAGGCTGTACTCTGACCTACCCTGTCATAAAGAGCTGGATCCACTATGGTTGCTTTTGGTAGGTTCTGTTCCGATGGGTAGAACCGCTCTGTGATAGTAGGGCACCGAAGCCCCCAGACGCATGCGCCGGAGGGCTGCCCATAGGTTCACTCAAGGCCGATTTTGCAAAACCCATTGAGTTTGTAGTGTTGCATCATTAAATGCATCTGTTCACGTAACGCTGTGTTGCAAAAGCGCGCCAGGAATGCAGCTTCCTTGTTTCTCCTAAATACAGCATGGCGATGCAAGTGGGCCATCCCTCGCCAGGTCACCCGGGACACGGCACACGTTTCTCACGTGGCATTTTCGCCCTGTTGTTTGCCTGGGTGCATGTTAAGCAAACATTCATGTCCCATTCAGACTCACTGCAGTGTATTGGACCCTCGATGCTATGTTGTCTGTGTGCATGTTATTTAATCTTGCTACATTAGTAAAGAAAATGGGGTGAACATAGACCATAAGAATGGGCTTGGCGCAGGAAAAGTGTTTCGGCTTGTTTTGATGGATTTGTTTATTTTATTTTTTTTGGGGGGGTGGGTGCCCCTATCTGATCAGCACAGGTTAATTATTTCAAATGAACTTTGCTTACAAACAGAAAATGTTCCATCAAGTCAGATAGACTTGATGTGAGCGCTGAACTCGAGCTATTGATTTCTTTTTTGTGTGTGTGTGTTTTTTTTTTTTAATCTGTTACTTGTTTGCAAATTTGACATTTATCTGTGTGAAGCATCAGTCTCATTCAGGGGAATTTTTCAATGCATAAACCCGTTTCCTAGAGCCCGTCTTCCGCATACGTGAGCAGCGGCGTCGCTATCGGCGCCCCACAGGTCGTGCTGCTGCCGGTTGCACCTTATGGCGAGTAGTGATTGAGGTGAATTCCTGCCACTGAACCGGGTCACCATCCTTCCAGGCAGTTTCCAGGATGTCCGCCGTGCATCTGAGCGCCGTACAGATCAGTCATATTTGTGAAATGAAACTTGGGGAGGGAAGTGAAAGTTTTTTTAGCCCGGGCTGTTTGTCGCGCTGGGTGTCTATGTGTTTGTTTTTGTCTTTTTTGTGAGTCGCTCTGTATATGTATACTCAATTCCCAGTGTGTCATCGGGCTGTGTGAGCTGTCTGAGCCTCACCCCTCCTCCCCGTATTTGATTCGCGACGCTGCTGTTGGTGGCGTGCTGGCTTCCACCTATCTGGGTTGGGCTAGACCTCCTGCCTCCCCGGTTTTCCCCCATTTGCTGCACCAGCATCATGGTCCCCAGTGTTTCTGCTCGCTTTCGCCGCTCTGGAGGTCGGACCAGTCATAGCATAACGTCAGGGGTCACCTGAGCTCCCTTTGCTGTCGGTCCTCCTTGGAGAATCCTGCCTGCTCTCCTTCACCCCCCCCCGCGGCTCACCTGCTCCCTGCCTGTCCAGCTCCTGCTCCTCCACCTCTGGAGTGCAGTAGCGGTGGTGGTTCCTAACCCGAGCCGGGTTCATTACATCAGAGGATGGAGGTGGAGCCTGCTACTGGTTTATGGCCTTTATTTTATGAAATCTCAGGACGTCAATCGCATTGCAATGGAATATTCGCCGTTCAGGTTTTAGAGAGCGGCACGTGGCCACCTGACCGGATAAAACGACATGGGGGCAGGGGGTGGATAAGCTGCTTAAAATGAGCCTGTTATTCTGCAGAAGATAACCAGTGCAGACCTTTGCTTTTCATTCAGCGAGGGATGTCAGACTGTGTTGCACCAGGAAGGCTGTGCAAAGTCACATGTGGCTAAGACGCTCGTCACTAGACTGCTTCACTTGACAGGCTTCCATCAAAAAATAGCATCTCCTTCAGAGACCTGAAAATTATTTCATTTTAAATCATTTTTCTGTTAGGGGGGTTTAATAAACATTGCTGCTGCGAGGCCTCGCTTGAGTCGGCGGGGAGGGAGTGAGTGGGCAAAATGACAAAACAAGCCCTCCTTTGTAGGGGGAGAGCGGACGTCTGTCTGGGTTTGTCCTGTTTTCCCAGCGTGTGAGTGTGAGGTCCTGTCATCCTGGGTGCTGTGCTGCCAGCCTCCAGAATCCATGTGCCTCTGATCGGAAGGGTGCTAGGTCGAGTCCCGGCCTCGGCGGAATAGTCACATGTGCGTGGACCCACGAGCAAGGCCCATAACCCCCGGCTCCAGGGGCGCAGCACGCTGACCCTGTGCTGTGACCCCCAGGTTTGCTTTCAACTGTACATGTGTCAGTGTGTCTCATGGAGAGCAAGATAGGGTTAGTGAAAAGAGAACTTCCCCATGGGAGTTACTAAAGTATCATTTCTATTCCATTCTATTCTATTGTATTCTATTCTATTCTAGAGGCGCCCTTTTACTTATGGTTATCTCTTGTTTGTTTTGTGGTGGTGGAGCTTGACCTTACTGTCACCCAATGTTCGGGTCCCGCCGCCCTTTGATTGGCTGGCTGTGTCTCCTTTGAGGTGTGTTCAGCCATGCCACATCCCCCCCACCCCCCGCGGATGGGGGCAGCTCTCAGCTGCTTTTGCGAAATTGAACTAGATGCTGTGGTCAGCCTGTCGTTAGCGATGCTGCTGGATTAGCTTTCAGTTATGCGGTGGGGGGGGGGGGGGTCTGAGACTTTCAGGTAACACACTGTGTGTCTGTGCCCCCCACCTCCCAGTGTTTCTCTCTCTCTCTCTCTCTCTCTCTCTCTCATTTTTCACTGTCTTTGTTTTCACATTCTCCTGCAGAATTCCTTAAAACCGTTGTGTTCACCTCTGGGCAATTACAGCCGACAGCCCGTGGAGACTGCAGCTCCATGGGGGTGGGGGAGGGACAGGTCGCTAACAGTCAGAGTCAGAAAGAAGCCGCTCGCCTCCCTCCCCAAACATGCCCTTGGTGTATTGTGTGTGGCCCCCGATCTGATTGGCATGGCCCCTGCCCCCTGGGCCTGTGTTTGGAGGTGTGAGAGAGAGGTTTAAAAAATAAATAAACAAATAAAACATTGACAAATGAAATGAAGGAAACGCATAGGTGTTTTAAAACTACTATAAATAAACAAAAATGACAAAAATAAGTTATGCGGGTGGCGGGTTGGAGGCACCCTTTATTTTGTTTTGTCATTGGAACTACGCCCAGGCATCAAAATGGCCGCCGCGGTTCACAGCACGTAGACGGGATTCTCGCAGCGCCGTGCTCACCTGCCACAGGTAAGGTGGTGTCGCAGAAAGCAAACTCGCGATAGCCTCAACGGCCAGCTCTCTGCTGCTTCCCCACCCTGCAGGTCATGATCACAATGCGCCGCCCAGGGCCGTCCCTTGTGCCGCCGTGCATGGTGGGTAGTCTCACGGTCGAGCTAGAGCGGCAGGGCTGGCCGTTTCATAACGGCTCGGGAGGTGTCGCCTGGAGATATGCTGGCACGTCTTTGTGCTGTTACGCCAGCTGTGAAGCCGGGGTATGAGACACACCTGTGTGTTTAGGACAGGTGTGTCAGGCCTGTGGACAGACCTGTTTGATTGGTTACAGGGTGTGGAGAAGGTAGGTGGGGGGGCGAGCAGGTGTCAGCACGCAGCCGGGATCCTCTGCCCACGGCTGCTCATCCTGGCGTCTTCCCAGGAATCTGGCGGCCAGAATCGCCGATCCGACGGGGCTGCTGAACTCTTGAGGCAGGGGCTGATGTGTCTTACTCTTTCTCCACACTCCCCCCCCCCTCCCCCCACCTCTTGTGGTGGGGGTAATGTTACCTGGCGCTTTTTAAACACTGTGCTGTTGGCCTGTACCGCCGTTCCCATGTTTATTGCCCCCTGCTTGGGGGGGGGGGGGGTCAGACAGGGGGTCTCTGGTCTCGTACTCTGCAGGGGTGTTTGCGACGCTGGTGTAGCGATCAGCGTGACAGGCGTGTGTGTCTTACACGTACGCTCCCTGTGGGTCCCCCCTCCCTTACTCTCTGTAAGTGGCCCGTTAGGCGCAGGGGGGGGCGGGCGGCGGGGGGGGGGCGGGGGGGGGGGTGGGGGGGGGGGGGGGGGGGGGGGGGGTGGGGGGGGGGGGGGGGGGGGGGG
>JAODLD010000120.1:1253156-1264373 GCA_026781065.1 Mormyrops boulengeri
ACTCACACACCATTCACTCACTCACACACACTCACACACCATTCACTCACTCACACACCATTCACTCATACACACACACACCACTCACACCATTCACACACACTCACACACCATTCACTCACTCACACACCATTCACTCACACACACACATACTCACACATCATTCACTCACTCACACACACACACACACCATTCACTAACATGCACACACTCACACACCATTCACTAACACACACCATTCACTAACACGCACACACACTCACACACCATTCACTAACACACACATACTCACACATCATTCACTAACACACACTCACACACCATTCACTCTCTCACACATACACTCACACACCATTCACTCACTCACACACACTCACACACCATTCACTCACTCACACACCATTCACTCATACACACACTCACACCATTCACACACACTCACACACCATTCACTCACTCACACACCATTCACTCACACACACATACTCACACATCATTCACTAACACACACTCACACACCACTCACTCACACACACACACACCATTCACTAACATGCACACACTCACACACCATTCACTAACACACACACACACTCACACACCATTCACTGACACACAAACTCACACATCATTCACTACCACACACACTGACACACCATTCACTCACTCACACACCATTCACTCACACACACACACACCATTCACACACCATTCACTCACACACACTCACACACCATTCACTCACTCTCTCTCTCACACACACACACACAAACACACACACTCACACACCATTCACTAACACGCACACACTCACACACCATTCACTAATACACACCATTTACTAACACGCACACACACACTCACACACCATTCACTGACACACATACTCACACATCATTCACTACCACACACACTCACACACCATTCACTCACTCACACACACATTCACTAACACGCACACACCATTCACACACCATTCACTAACACACACTCACACACCATTCACTCACTCTCTCTCTCACACACACACACACTCACACACCATTCACTCACACATGCACTCCAATTTGATATATGTTAAATAATCGTGAATTCAATTTAAAAAAAAAATGTGATTATGATTTTTGCCGTAATCAAGCAGCCCTACCAAGGGGGAACGTGGGAAGCAGAGAGGTCAAGAACCAAACCTGGGTCTGAATTTGTTCCCCTCTCCGCACCGTCTTCTCCGCCCCGGCCTAAGTCACCATAGTGGCCCCTTGCTGTCATCTTTCGGTCCAGGGTTATGCTTGCATCTCTAGTCCTCTCCAAACCATTAGGGTAGCTGATTGGATCCCTGGGGCAGGCTGTGCTGTTGTTCGCTCTACCTCACTGATTTTAGAACCGTACCCAAGGTCAGCTGGTGTGAATGTTAGGGACATTGGAAAACTGAGCAGGTTGTGTGAGGCTAGCCTGGGTGAAGCTGCCTGTTCCAGCACATAATGTGATTAGACAGCACAGAGATGCTGCTATTGATCTGACCTCACACTTTGTCTGCATTCCAACAATGAAATGAAAATCCACAGGAAAGTGTTAATTATCACTGTGTACAGTGACTGATATTTAAACTGCTGTGCTCAGGTTTTCTTCCCCTCTGTGTGTTTGACAAGACAGTCCTTTATGAAATTTAACACAGTTGGCTAATTTAACAGTTCCATAAACACTGTTATCTTAGAGGCAGTCGTTGGGCTGCATCACTAAGCCTGTGTATGTGTGCTCAACGTCAGTAGGCCAAAGTTCTTGTCTATATTACTTATTTTCACAAAATGATTTAATTTAGGATTTTAAACAGTGTGTTTTTGTAACTAAGGGAAAATGTAAGCGTTGGTATTGTGGAATTTGCAGTTCCAGTACTTACCATTAGATGGAGATAGGAAATCATGAATCAGGAAAAAGGGACCCTAAAGCACTGTTTGTAATGTGCTGAGTATCAAGTATCACTGAGGTCAGTCCTATAGAATTTTCCCTTCAGTTGTAGATGTTGCATTTGCAAATGTAATACTATTAGCGTGATATTTTGCCATTGTTTCTGTAAGTTATCTTTCCTAGGCTATGAATAAATCCATAATTCCAATAAAAATGTACATATTGACTGAGATCTCTTTTCTTTGGTGTGTCAACAGCAGTGCTGTCCTGTGTATTTGGTGCTGGCATCCCACAACCATGTGTTCCACCAACCATCCAAACTGGGTGACCTTCGAGGAAGAGGAGGCTGCACGCTCTCCTTCCCAGAAACCCCTTCAGTCTCCGACTGCCAGCTTGGGGTCAGTTCCCAGGCCCAATGGGCTCAGACTGATTCTGCCTTCTCTGAGCGGGTCCTCCTGGGGTTCTTCCAGTCCACTGGACTCGCCACAAATGCACTTTAGCTACGACGGCAGCTCCTGCGTGCCCAGCAACACCCCCTTGTGCACGCCTGTAAGGGAGACACCCACCAGCTTTTCCTTCTTCCAATGTGGCCCCCCCGGAGATCAGAGTGCCGCCCCAAGCTTCTCCAATGCGTCCACAGCCACTCTGCCCTCGCCGGCCCCAGAGCAGCACACGCCTCAGTCTGCAGGGAACTCATCCGAGGGGTGGAACCCGTTTCCGGCATCCCGGGATGACCGGGACCACTTCAGCCCATTCTGGAGCGAGGGGAATCCCGAGTCTGGGGGCTCCTCCTCAGACTCAGACTCGGGGTCCAGCCTGCCCCGCTTCTTTATCAGGACCAAGGATGGTTACGGGCCGCCACCGGACCACATACAGAACTCCTACTCCTACATCTGCCAAAAGCTCGAGCGGTTACGTGCCGAGGGCAAGGATGGTAAGGAAGGAGGCAGAGAGGGAGATGAGGGAGAACGTGTAGAGGGACTGAGACCCGAGGAGGTAGAAGGAAATCCCAGCTTTGTCCCGCAGGGACTGTTCCGCAGCCAGCAGAGACACGGTTGGCCCATGATGCTCCGCATCCCTGAGCGGAAAAACCGCATGTCCTCCCGGCAGTGGGGGCCCATCTACCTACGGCTACTGCCTGGAGGGGTGCTGCAAATGTACTATGAGAAAGGTTTGGAGAAGCCCTTCAAGGAGCTCCAGCTGCACTCCCACTGCCAGCTATCCCTCCCCAAGCTGGAGGGCTACCACGAGCCACGTAAGATCTACACGGTGAAGCTGGAACACGTGTGCTACACTGAGCGCCGGCGCTACCACCCCCGGCCGGAAGTGACGCATGAGGCAGAGGCAGAGCAGCTGCTGAAGTTCGGCACCACTGAGCACGGGGACATGGAGGACCTGGTGGCGTCTGTGGAGGAGGAGCTGTTGAAGTTGCCCGTGGTTGCCCAAACGCGTCGGCTCTACGAGGAGCAGGAGATGTCGCTAAGGATCGTCGACCACCTCTGGGTGAGGCTGGACAAGGACGGGAACCTGCTAGAGCGGACGGCCATCAGCCACATCTACTGCCTCGCCTTCCTGAATGGGGCTGGAGAATGTTTCATGGCGCTAAATGACCAACAACTGCTTCACAGGAACCCCGAGTACGGCTCGGAGAAGGAGGGTGAGGAGGAAGGCTCGTGGATGGAGATCACAGACTGCTACTTCCATGCCTGTGTCAACAAAGCTGAGTTCCAGAGGTCCCGGCTGGTGAAGTTCTCACCGCTGGATGCCTGCAGCGTGGAGCTGATGCGATATAAGACTGTGTCTATTGGTTCTGGAGAGCCGCCCTTCTCTGTCAAGGCCGTGGTCACTGTGCAGGGTGCCTACGTGGAGCTCCAGGCCTTCCTCACCATGACGCCCTCCATCTCCTCATCCGGGAGCAACCTCGATTTGTCACTGCCTTGCGAGAACGTTCTTCTCCGGGTCCCGGTGCCGGAAGATTGGGTGAAAGTGTCGCGCACAGTTGCCCTACTGAGGCAGAAATACCTGAAGGCCCGAATGAACCGCAACGCTTGCCTGGGATCCATCAATGCCGCAGACTCCCAGCCTGTCATGCAGGTGTCCGTGGGCACCGTCAAGTACGAGAACGTGTACCATGCCATCGTGTGGAGAATCGACAGGCTACCTGTGAAGAACACCGGTAAGTGCATCTAACCACAGCAAATACCTGTCCACTTTCTACCTGCATGTGAGATGCTCCTCAACTGCCACACCCAAAGTCAACTAATATTATAGCCCAGACTGGAAGGCCAGCCCATAGTCCCAGGACCAAACCTTCCTTTTAAAACTCCCCTTTAACCATATTGAACTACTTCACAAATGATTTTATTCGCAGCCAATTTCAATCACAACTTTTTTTGTACCTGAATGTATTAATCGAGCAATTACCTCTCTTAAGGGTCCTGCAGGCTACATCTCTTAAAGGTACTACCAAGGTCCACCTGGGATTTGGACCAGGAAGACTTAGGTTATGAACTTTTATACTGAATCAGTACTTTCCCTGCTGCTTATTCACTTGTTCAGTTACAAAGTGCTAGAATTAATATCACATGCCGAGGAGAGTGAAATTTACATACATCCTGTCAGTATTCCCGTCGTAAGTGTGATCACTGTGCCACCAGCGTTCTTTTGCTCCCCTGGTGAGCAGAAAGTCAAACTGTAGGTTTTGTCGTTAGAACTGGATTTGGGTTGTTTAGGATGTAACTGTATGTTCTACACACCCCAGCAATGGACCAGCCACACTCCTTCTCCTGCAAGCTTGAGCTGGGTTCGGATCAGGAGATCCCAGATGACTGGTACCCATTCGTCGCCGTGGAGTTCGAGGTGGCAGACACCGTGGTGTCCCACACGAGGGTGAAGTCGCTTGGCGTTCAGAGTGACATCCAAGCCCAGAAGCACATAGTGATGAAGGCGTATTACCACTGTCAGGTAAAAGTGGGGTTTCTTGGATGGCATCTACATGCAGCTACACATTCAAAAACCATAACCGGGCAAATAAAATAGGAGAGCAATAGAAAAGAACAATAGGCTACACCCACTCCTGTTCTAAATTACACTGCTATGCTGCACACCTGGATCGAGCGACACAGCACAGACTTTTCCCAAATATACCTTGTCATCTGTAAACGAGTACACAACCAAGCGCTCAGGCTCAGAAGGACCCTCTGACAGCTACGCAACTGTGGGTTTCTAAATTCTCTTGTCTGCCTTTCAGGTGGAGATTGAAAAGAAGTGGATAGAGACAGAATCTCAGAGGCAATCTGACTGCACAACGCAGTGATCTTCCTCAACGTCCCGAAAAATATAAGAACACTTTCCCCTCCTTAAGAAATGCACCCTGGACACCTTGCTGAATATTCTTTGCACCAAAAAAAAAAAGACAAAGAAAGAAGAATTTGTCAGAAGAGAATGTATTTGGAAGAGCCCGTATGAATTTCTGAACTGATGTTCTTGTGTACTTTCAGTATACTGTGTGTTATTTAATTCGTGTCACATTTACATTCCAATGTATCCATTTTTTTTTGTTGCAGTTTTTAATAACAGTTTAGTTAAACTACAGTGACGGGATATTTCTCTGAGTTGTGTGATCCGATAAAACTGGGAATCAAGAGCACATGACATTTAAGTAACCATACTGCACTTTCTCCTGCTTGCTGGGGGCAAAAACAGAAGCATTGCCCTTTTGTAGGACAGAGAAAATGTCCCCTTTTTAGCAAAATGATGATAGATATACTCACAGCACCATTTTGTTTCTTGCGAGGAATACTGCACACAACCAGGCTTCCTCCAAAACTGCAATAAATTGCACTCTTATATTGTATTGGTACTAGTTAAGCTTAATGTCCTGATTGCAATTTTAGACCGTGTAGAGGCCAGAGCACTGGATTCGGGCTGTGAGGATGTGGATTTAGTTTTTGGTGAAAATACTGCTGTTTCTTGAGTTCGTTTCAAAACTCAAGTGGAAAAAAAGATATATAAATGATTTAGGATTGTATAAAGAAAGTATCTATGAGCTTCATCAGTAAATAGTGAAACAGAAAGAACCGGAAATATGTAACAATTTAAAACCAGTTGTAGGTGCAGTTTCCTCAAATCAAAAAGTCAGTCGTACGTGCTTGATGCCATCTAACTGTTATAGATGAGTGAACCTAACTTGACTTGTAGTAGTTACTGCGATGGGGTTCTGGTCCTTTTTTCTACACAACGCATAGTTACAAAGCTCTTACGAGGGCCCGACGAAGGCGCATGTCCTTTAACATCTGCTATGTTTTCACCGAGTCGCGGGTGCATTAATAACTTTTTTTTATGCACGACAAATAACAAGCTCCGCCATTAATTTGGGATAGAGAGAGCCGCGGTGCAACGCTGCGAAAGGAGCACGACCTACGCCGAAAACAGTGGGGTTTCCTTTTGTCCTGTAGCCGCAATACTGCAATAAATCAAAATAGCGGTTTACTATGAAACGTATCGGAGTTACTGACGTGCAAAGCAGAGAAGACGCAACATGTAGCTGCTTCATATGAATGAAACGATACAATAAATTAATGGATGATCATATTTCACCCTAGCTCCAAAAATAACACCATCATTGCAGTGGTATTTAAATTATACCGAAACGTCAGGTTCAAAGGACAATACAATAAACTAAACCTCGTCATTTAAACATATACTCTGATTATCCTGAAAACAGATAAAGCTGCCGCTCGTCATATAAATTAAGCCCATTAAGTCACTTTGTGTCTTAGTGGCGTTTTACTCTGAGACGGAGCGAGATTAGACAACATGTAAAGTAACCGATTTCGTGACAGATGTAAGGTTTTAAGGAAATAGTGACGGTTCGTAGTACTTACAATGCTGTCAAACTCCAACACAGTTGTAAGTACCTACATAATACCGGCTAAATCTGGTGACATTTGCAACCAGCTTCACTAATAAACTTGCCAATTAGCAAGTTTTCTAGATAACGCATGTGTATTGACCGTAAAGATGGGTTCCTAGAAGGCTTAGACACAGTCCGTAAAGCGTTTCGAAAGCTGCCAGTTTATTGAATTATTTTGGTTATTAATTATGTTGAGCTTATGGTCCGATGAATTTCGCTTTTTTGCACGGTAATATCAATGTACCAGTGAGTCACGATTTACCAGCTTACGTTTGTGATAAGCGCATCGGTGCGCACATCTTTGTGTAATGAGAGCGCCTAACTAACGCGCATGGAAACGTGTTTGGGCAGCGTGATTGTATAGTGTTATGAACCACAATAAAACACGGCATTGTTCCCCCTCCCCGTCTTTTTGCAACGCTCCCTCTTCCAGTCCAAACTATACATGTCAGTCATTGACGATGTGATAGAGAGCGTCAGGGAGCTGTTTCAGGACGAAGGGATCGAGGATCGGGTGCTTGAGGACCTCAGGCAGGTGAGAGACCCCTCTGCCATTTCTCGAGTAGAAGATTAAACGGACGCAATACGCCAAGCTTAAGGGTATCTTGCTGTTATATCTAGTTCAGTGTATCCCAATCCGGTGCTTGGGGACCCCGGGAGGGAACAAAAACATGGACTGCTGTGGGTCCTTGAGGACCGGACTGGGTAACACTGGCCTAATTCAATTACAGGGTCATTCAATAAGTATGCAATGATGGAGTTAGAAATGAAAGGCAGGTAGGCCGGATTATGCGCTGTCAATCAACCAGGTAGCAACCAATGAGATGTGGCTTAAGCTGGTGGCCGGCTGACAGCATATAATGATGTAGTCTTATTTGTGCCACCCATTCTTATACAGTTTATTATAATAAAACTTGTCAGATGTCTGGGGAAAAACAGATGGAGCTGAGAGACCAGCAGATCAGCTATTCCATGCTGTGATTCGTTTCTTTTGTGTAGCTCTGGGAGTCTAAGGTCATGCAGTCAAAAGCGGTGGAAGGTTTTATGAAGGGTCCCATCAACCCAAACAACTTTGTGCTACAGCTTCCTGCAAATTACGCTCAGACCCTCCATAAATCCACAGGTCAGCCACATGTCTCAAGTCATCTCCAGATAGTTTACTATATGCTCGTGTTAAATGCGGTCTCAACATGTCCTTCATTAGCCTTGTCTGTTACAAGAAATTTCCAGCATAATCTTAGCCTTGGTATTAGGTAGATTTGCTTAATTATTGTAAATTCCTGCAAAGACGCAGTTTATGTTGTCCTGTCTGTTTTTCTCTAGCCTCAATCGTGATTCCCACTGGGCAGACTCTTCAGAATTTTGCCACCAAAGCAGTAAGTAATTCTCGGGACTAGTTAAACGAGTCGAAGCCAGGCTAGGAAAGCGGAAGGTGAAATATGGTTTTTGGACATGTCTGTTGCAGCATGTGGCACATTATCAGCTAGAGCCTCCTTGGAGACTGAGTAGGTACCTCTGACACTGAAGGGTATAACTTATTTGAAATTTGAGTTGTTAGCCTTATCGCTAGGGAGAGTCTCAGAACTGCTTTCTGGCTGCGCTGAGTCAAAAATGGAGAAAGATGGAGTGTAAACAACCTCGAAGAGCTTTTTACCCGGCTTTAATGAATCTTTTTTCCTGTTCTGGCTCATTGATGTATTACATTGTAAGCAAATGTACATGCAGTGTAGTTATGCTTAGATATGTGGGAAAACTTTGACAGACATTTTCCAGAACGTTCCAATTAGTTGTATGAGACGGCTTATCGTTCATATGTCTCTCTCTCTCTCTCTATATCTATCTCTCTATCTATCTATCTATCTATCTATCTATCTATCTATATATATATAGTAAGGATGCCTGAGACACTTAAAAAAATAAAATCCCTTTTTGTCATATGCAGTATGGTTCTGACATTTATTTGGGTATGATTATTTTTAGGCGCCCATGTAAATGTCTTGCATTTTATTTTCTTACAAAATACGTATGTCTGATGCAAAGCGAGGAGGCGGAGAATCATCACTCGCCTGCTGAAATAGTCTGCCAGGGTCTGTTTTGATGGGGGACATGCCAGGTCATAGTGACACGTGTTCATTGCCTGAGGCACAGAGCAATTTAACATGGATGGGAACAAAGAAAATAATTTTAAGAATGGTGCCAAGGGTTTGGCTTCCCAAAATCGTTAGTTTAATTTTTCAGGGCAGTACTTATAACTTTGAAAGGGTGATAAGTAACAAACTGTCGACTGTATTCCTTTTTTTCTATGAGACGTAAACACTAGATTTTAATTCTCTTTTTTCACATATGACTTGGTCATAATGTTCTCCATCCTCTTGGTCGTTCTCTCACGTTACCTTACAAGCGTAATTCCACTCTTTTCCAGTAATACGCTGTTATTGTTAAAATATAACTTGAGGTTCCATGTCATCATGACTCTAGTTAATCAGGGGTGAGTTTTTTTTCTGGTTATATTTGAAATAATCGAATCCTTGTGTATTTTGCTACCTGTTCAGTACAGCGTGACCTAACTGCGCTAGCACAGAATAGGCCAGCAGGAGGCGGTAAACTGTGCGTCTAAAGTACCCATTCTTCTCACTCTGTCAGAATGGCTCTGGTGCACTCGCAACATTTTCTCTCCCTCCTGGAGTGAGCTACCCCGTCCAGATCCCAGCTGGAGTCACTCTACAGACCACATCAGGTGAGGGGACGTGCGGAGAGATGCAGACGGACACCTCGCCCCGAGACGAGTGGCGGGTTGGTGCCCGTCGCTTTCCCATCACGATATTACCTTTATAGCAGGCGGTGTGCATCAAGCTCATTATTTCACACCCTCTCTCTGGATGCTATTTTGGGGTGAAAGTCTGGCCACTCAATTTGTCTCAAATTGCCAGTAATCGTCAGACCCTTGTGATTATGCTTTTTTTCCCCCCTCCCCCTGGAGCATTACACTTCAGCACCAGAGGATGGTAATTAAAAGACAATCGGCAACTAAATAGAATCTACTCAAAACTGCATTTAAAATATTTTCTTCCTTCTGTTTTTACATTGTCTCTTGCAATCAGCTTAATCCTACTCCGTGATTATTTTAGACCAGATCATACTAGAATCTCGCCATTGCAGTCTGTTATTTGCCATGATTGCACTGTGCTCTGAATCCGACAAGCTTTACTTTAAAGAACTTGCCCTGGCTAAGCGATCTGTAAAAATACACAAGTTCTAAATCTTCCAGTACATCACATGGTCTCTGAGGGCCTTGTGTAATTGATTACGAGCTCTTCAGAGAATGAGAGATGCCACTGATCTCTGAGTGAGATTCAGGCATCTGCATGCAGGAAAGACTGAAAATCAGCGTACCGTCAAGATTTCACATGATTTGTTATAGAATTAAATCCATAGTGTTGTTTTATATTCAGGAAAAAATACTTGGCTTCTTGTTTTTGATTAACAGGCCTTGCTGCCTGGGAGGCTCTAGTCTTCCTGTGATTGTGTAATGGATTAGCATTGGTTGATTTGCCTATTGACAACGATGATGGAAAATCTGGCTTCAAAGCCCACAGTAGGGGGTGCTCTTGTGCATTGTAAATGACTCACTGCTTTGACCGATTTAACATTTGGGAGAAATATTTGGAAAAACCTGTTAGAGAAGAGTTTATGTTGCCTGAAACCCCCACCAACATGACAGGCTGACTGTCTGACGCCAGGCCACCTGTACAAGGTCAACGTTCCGGTGATGGTGACTCAGGCCCCAGCCAGCAACCGCATCCTCCCGCAGCCCATCCAACACGTCCAGGAGCAGAGAGAGCCCGTGGCTCCCCAGGCTGCCGTGGCCAGTGTCGCCCCCACCGCTGTCCTGCAGACGATCCCTCCGCCGGCAACTGACACTTATGCCCCTACTGCCCCCAGCACGACCCTGCTCCACCCGTCCGACCCACAGCCCCTCCCCCACCGTCCACACCTCTTCCTTGGCCAGGGTGGTGTGGCGCAGCCTCCTGGTGCCCTCCAGCCCCAGCTGACTCTGCCTGCTGTGCCCCAGCCCCCACCGCTGCCTCCCCCTGCCCCAGTCACTCCAGACAGCCCTGGGGACGATGAGTTCACACTGGATGGAATCGAGTTCAGCCCCCAGCCTCTCGACATGAGCCTGCCGTCACCCTTCACTGCCCAGCTGTCCTCGGGCCAGGCATGCGAGGGGCAGCTGGGAGCTGGACGGGATGAAGTGGGCCGAGATGGGGGTGGCTCCTTGCCTGTAAATGCTGTGGAGCCTGCCAGGGTGGCGGGGGGGGGGGGGGGGGGGGGGGGGGGGGGGGGGGGGGGGGGGGGGGGGGGGGGCGGGGGGGGGCGGGGCGGCCGGGGGGGGGGCGGGG
>JAODLD010000120.1:1264473-1284578 GCA_026781065.1 Mormyrops boulengeri
AAGGTAACTCCACCCCCCCCCCCCACCCCCCACACACACATTCTCCATCAGCTACCCTGAATGTGACATTGCTAGCTAAGTTAGGTTGTTAATACCTGTTAATACCTGTACTGGTACCATTGGTCTGATTTTCTGGTGAGTGGTATAGGCAGTTTGTCTTACTTAGAATCGGCTGGTAAGATCGGCCACTGCCCTGCCTTTTCATCTGAGAAGGGCCTCACCTTCAGCTGTCCTTCTGAAGGTTGTTGAAGCACATTCATAATGTATGCATTCATAAGCACCGGTTCTGAAGTCCCCCTATGTGGCTCCATAAACCTTTTGTACTTGTCTATTTGAAGCATGTGCAGAATATTAACTTGAAGAGGTTATTTTTCCATTTTCCCCTATTAGCTGGAGATGGACTTAATGAGGGACTTCAACTACAACGACCTGGAGGCCCTGCCGCAACTGGATGGGGCTTGTGACAGCACCTCGGAGGAGGAGGCTGAGGAGGAGGAGGTGGCAGGGGCCGACGAAGACGAGTTTCTGGGCATGATCAACGCAGAGGCGCTCAAGGCCCTGCAAGAGGCCGAGGGCAGCAGCGAGGACAACGGCTCCAGCAGCGACAGCGACGCCTTGGACGATGCTGTGGAGGAAGTGGAGGAGGTGAGCGCTTGGGGGGGGTGGGGGCATGAAGGATCGCCGTGACTCCACAACCCCCCAGATGATCAGTTATTTTTCACACAGCCAGCAGGTCTTATCCTTCATTTTCAGCCTATGTCCTATGTAAGGCATCCATAAAACGTACGTTACAGTATTTAGGAATGCAGTGATGAAAGACAGAATCTGTGGCTGTACCGGCGTGGAACAGCAGGGCGGCGAGCCTGTGACTCGTGATGGCCTGTCTGCCGTGATGCTGCTGAAGATGGGGCTGTTGTATCTTTTTTAAAGTACCCAAAGTCCTCTCTCCGTCTCTCACATGGATGTTTTGTGTCCGTTGTCCTAACGACGTTAAACCTGTATGCCAGCAGAAACGCACTACCGTGACTTTATGAAACATTCTAGGTAGCCGTTTGAAGTTTGAAGGCCATCTTGAGTGGCTTTGAAGTACTTTGATGGTCTCACGAAGCTGGGCATTATCAGGCAGGACCCTAAGAGGGTGGGTGGCCAGGCGGGCCTGGTGTAGGCATGGTTCTCTTCCTTTGAGGGTTAATTTAAAATTTCACTTCGTAAATAGAATACTGGTGGTTGGTTCGCTATCTTTACTGTGGGTCACTGCCAGCTTATTTACAGAAGATTAACTCCTACTTCTGTCAGACTGTTGTCCTTACTTAGTCAGTGACCTCTCTTCGGTCTCTCGAAAGGAGTTTTTAAAAATTCATTTTAATTCTATGGTTTTTAAGACAGATTTCTATTCCATGAGGAATGTGTTTTGACTGTTAACCTTTTTAAAAAATCTTTAAAGTTTATTAGTGTGCCATGATGCTGAGCTGTGTTGCGTTGAGTTGACTTCCCTGTTTCCTGGATTTCATCCTGTACAGTGGGGTTTGTGTCCTCCTTGGGGAGACATATTTGTTATTCTTACGATGCTCTCTTTCACGCAGGACCCCCTAAATTCGGGCGACGACGTGAGCGAGCAGGATGTTCCGGATCTCTTTGACACCGACAATGTTGTTGTGTGTCAGTATGACAAGGTAGGGGGCGCCACTTGTGAGAGTGTGATGTTTTGCAATACAAGATTCAGATGGTTCTCTGCTGGCACGCTTGGTGCAAATATGCAAGGGTGTGATGATGTCAATTACTTTGGATCTCATGCCCTTGTTAGGGTATGTTTGCAGACTATCCGGCAATCCCTATGGAAGGGTTTCAGAAGCATCACTTTATATCAATTACACTTGTGCAAATTAATTGAAACCAGTTGTCACGTTTATATGCAGACAGAATGACTGCAGTCAAGTTGGACGTCAGTAGCATTAATTCATACTTATCGCCTTGTGTCCAGAATTAAGACCAGGTGGATCGATAAAATTGTATGGGAATAACCCAGGATAGGGCGCCAGTCCATCTCGGGGCACACACACCATTCACGCATATTGGGAATTTGGGAACTCCAATTAGCCTCAGCATGTTTTTGGACTCCAAAACCAAAGAACCTAGAGGAAACCACACAACACGGGGAGGCATCTGAACCCCAGAGCATTTACTTGGAAATGTACATGGATAGCTGACGCACAGTCATACCACCCGAGCAGGCCTGCCAGTCCCTGGGGTCAGGGCCTCGTCTGTCTGTCCATCCACTCAGTCATACCACCCAGGCCTAACCCCACCTGAGCAGGCCTGCCAGTTCCTGGGCTCCGGACCTCGTCTGTCCGTCCACTCGGCGTACTCTCTGCCCTGTTGGCGATGCAAATCAGCAGGTCCCAGGCCACTGCATGCATGTCTGTGTGACAGCTTGTTTCAATTAATTTGCACAAGGGTGTTTTAGGTGATTTAGTAAGTAGCAAGAGGTAATGGTCAGGCATTTTAGGTCAGTTTCTATTCTCAGTTATAGATCTTTTAGTAATTCAAAGTGTATTACCCCAGAGATTTGGAAGCTAATTCTTGTGTGTGTGTGTGTGTGTGTGTGTGTGTGTGTAGATGGTTTTCTTTATGGTCACCAGAGGACAGGCATGCCCGCACCAATGAAATTACCTGGAAGACTCTTGTGAGCATGTGCGGCCCAGGATCTGCGTGTGAAGGTCTCCATGGAAACCTTACTCTGCCTCTTTTTCAGATCCATCGCAGCAAGAATAGGTGGAAGTTCTACCTGAAGGATGGGGTGATGTGTTTTGGGGGAAAAGACTACGTTTTCTCCAAAGCGGTAGGAGAGGCTGAGTGGTGAAGACAGAGGAAGAAAATGACGGCTGAGCCGCATTTGAAGAAAGAGAGGCAATGCCTCAGATGCCATGTGAAAATATTTAATGGTTAGAGAGTGAACTGTGTAGGAATTATACCATTAAAGGTGGTAAACTAAGAAAAGGACTATCAGCCTTTGGATATAAGGTGGATGTATAATTAGGTTTTGCGTTGAAATTTCTGTTTTCTGTAGAGTTTGAAAATGTAGGTAAAAAAAAATTTGTCATAGGCTGCCATAGCTGTTTGTGATCATTTTGAGTTCTTGCACAAAATGTGCGCGGTGATGTCTGACAGGGTAGCTTAGATCTGAAACTGCACTGTATAGGATTGTTTCAGGATTGGCTGTCAGCATTTTCAAGTGCCTGTTTCAATGGTTTTTGTGCAAAGAATAACACTGACAAACACAGCTTGCTTCCTACTGTTTTGTTCTAAATTAAGCTCTGAAATGTTTGCAAATGGGGATCTTTTTTCCTGATGCCTGACTGAAAGCTTTTGCCTGGTAAATATTGTACCTTTGGAAATGGCTGTTCACGTATGTACATGTGCTCCTATACCATGTTTCTGTGTCTCTCGTAACACTCAGATGCCGCTTGTACAGACAGGATCCATTCCCTTTACCTGTTAATGGTACACTGTGGGAGGCTAATTCTGCTGTTAGCACCTGTGGGGTGGGGGGGGGGGGGGGTTTAAATCGACTGCCAGAAATCCAATCCAAGTCAACGATATGGAGAGGGCACTCAGCCTGTCAGGATGGGGGGTGTCTCCCAGAGCGCATGTCTGCCCTACATGGAGTGCCAATTGACGCTCCGTGACGCCAGTGAGAATCTACGCTTCTGACTCTCCAGTTTCAATTCTCACTGTCTTCGAAGGCTGGGGCTCGGTGGCACGGTGCTGGGTCAAGGGCTCCCTGTGTTCTCTGGTAATTGCTCAAAGGAAGCCACCCACTGTAAAAGCGCCGGCCGCCCTCCCCTCCTCCACCGGGGTGCCCACCACGTGTTCACCGAGACGTCCCAATCGGGCCATCACCGAAGAAACACTGAGCCGCAAACTCATTACGTAAAGGGAACACAATTCTGGCTGCCCGCCATGTTGGAACAATCAGGATCCTGACATGAACGGAATAGTGGGGGGGAAGGAAAAAGGAAGGAAAGGAAAAAGCGAGAGAGAGAGAGAGAGAAGTCAAAGTAGTGAAGATACAATACATGAGAAGGGTGAAGGGCGAACTTGCATCAATACTACTTTGCTTGTGAAGTTTGTATTTTTCTGCTTTTTTTATTATAAAAATATTGGACAGAATGTACATTAAGGAAGTAAGCACCATGGAAATGCCAGTCTTAGTCTATATCCTTTTGTCACTTTATCCTGTTGTCACTTGGGGCCTCGCTTGAGGAACCAGCCGTGCATTTTGATGTGATCAACGTGGAATGGCACCGAGCCAGGTTTCTGTGGGGCTGCCGCCTTGGGGCCCCTGTGCGTACAGTAGCTCTGAGTCCTGGAGCCATCAGTCCAGGTGTGACAGCGGCCCCAGCGAGCAGCCAGCAGCCGGACGTCCCGCCGGAAGGCCCTGGTGAAAATGGTGTAGAGGAAGGGGTTGCAGAGTGAGTTGAGGGGGTAGAAGAGCACAAGGAGGACTTTGGCGTGCGACACAGTGATGAGCGGAGCGCGTAGGGCGGCAGAGATGGCGAAGAAGGAGATTGGTGCCATGCAGAGGAAGTCGGTGAAGACCAGCACGGCCATGCGCTTGGCGATCTTGGCGTCGGTGTGGCAGGCAGCGCGCTGCGGCCGCCGGACCATCAGGTAGATGCGACCGTAGCAGGTGCAGACCACCAGGAAGGCGGCCACGTTGAGGAGCAGCACCGTAACCACGTAGCCCTGGGCGGCTGTCGTCTCGATGTCCATGGGTAAGCAGATGCTGACCTTGGTGTAGCTGCTGATGCCGAGTAGCGGGAGCAGCGCAGCCAGCAGAGAAAAGGCCCAGCCGCCCGCCATTGTGGCCACCACATGCCGTAGCCTCAGCCTTCGCTCCAGCTGCATGGCATAGTTGATGGTGTGCCAACGCTCTAAGGTGATCGTGGTCAGCGTGTAGACGGACAGCTCGCTGGCGAATACTGTGAGGAAGCCGGCCACGCCACAGCCTGCCCCCGTCTGCCACTGGGTGGCGTGATTGTAGTACTCGCGCTGGGATCGGTGGTCAGCGGTGGCGATGAGCAGAAGGTAGACGCCCATGCATAGGTCTGCGAAGGCCAGGTTGCACATGAGGAAGCGAGAGACGGTGAGCTTGCGGTGGCTGGCCAGTAGGACCCCCAGCACCGTCAGGTTCCCCACGATGGCCAGCACAGTGATGGCCCATGTGGCCGTACGCAGAAAGGCAAAGCCTAGAAGGTCCTCGCAGGGGTTGAACGCGTCTGGCTCTGGGGTACACTTCATGGTGGTACCGATGCCTAGCACCAGGTCTGAATACTGAAACTCCACATCGTCGGGGTCAGCGTCAAGATTGCTGTCGCCCCCCATGAATACCGGAATGCTGTCAGAGGGGTAGCTACAGAAGTCGGAAAGAAAATTGCACAATAGTTCAGATAAAGTCCTCTTGCTAATACAGCCTTGGCCAAAAGTTTAGTGAATGACACAAATAGTACTTTTCACTAAGTCTGCTGCCTCAGTTTTTATGACGGCAATTTGCATATACTCCAGAATGTTATGAAGAGTGATCAAATGAATTGCAATTAACTGCAAACTCCCTCTTTGCCATGAAAATGAACTTCCCATTGAAATCCCAGAAATCCCATTTCCGCTGCATTTCAGCCCTGCCACAAAAAGACCTGCTGACATTTCAGTGATTCTCTCGTTAACACAGGTGAGAGTGTTGACGAGGATAAGACTGGAGATCACTTTGTTATGCTGACTGAGTTAGAATAGCAGACTGGATGCTTTGAATGGAGGGTAGTGCTTTGTTCTTCCGCTGTTAACCATGGTTACCTGCAAGGAAACAAAAATCCTTTACAGGTAAGGATAATGCTGCTAGTAAGATTGCACCTAAATCAACCATTTATCGGATCATCAAGAACTTCAAGGAGAGAGGTTCAGTTGTTTCGGGGCACCCAAGAAAGTGCCAGGACACCGCCAGTGCAGAGCTTGCTCAGGAATGGCAGCAGGCAGGTGTGAGTGCACCTGCATGCACAGTGAGGTGAAGACTTTTGGAAGATGGCCTGGTGTCATGAAGGGCAGCAAAGAAGCCACATCTCTCCAAGAAAAACATCAGGGACAGACTGATATTCTGCAAAAGGTAGAGGGATTGGACTGCTGAGGACTGGGGTAAAGTCATTTTCTCTGATGAATCCCCTATCCGATTGTTTGGGGCAACCGAAAAAAAACATTATCTGGAGAAGAAAAGGTGAGCGCTACCATCAGTCCTGTGTCCTGCCAATAGTAAAGCATCCTGAGACCATTCATGTGTGGGGTTGCTTCTCAGCCGAGGGAACGGGCTTTTGCCTAAGAACACAGCCATGAATTAAGAATGGTACCAAAACATCCTCTGGGAGCAACTTCTCCCAAACATCCAAAAGCAGTTTGGTGACGAATGATGCCTTTTCCAGCATGATGGAGCACCATGCCATAAGGAAAAAGCGATATCTACTGTAAGTGGCTCGGGGAACAAAACATCGACATTTTGGGTCCATGGCCAGGAAACTACCCAGACCTCAATCCCATTGAGAACTTGTGGTCAATCCTCAAGAGGTGGGTGGACAAACAAAAATCCACAGATTCTGGCAAACTCCATGCATTGATTATGCAAGAATGGGCTGCCATCAGTCAGGATTTAGCCTGAAGTCGACAGCATGCCAGGGCGAACTGCAGGGGTCAAATAATGACTCTTTGCATAAACTTAATGTAATTGTCAAAAGCCTTTGATATTTATGAAATGCTGGTAATTATACTTCTGTATATCATAGAAACATCTGACAAAAATATCTACAAACACTGAAGCAGCAAAACTTTATGAAAACCAATTCTTGTGTCATTCTGAAAACTTTTGGCCATGACTGTACACTCAGGCAAGCAACTGCAAAAATTAATACTTATAAATAATGTTGCTAAGTGTGTTATTAAAGCATTGGGTACAGTTTGGAGGTGTCTTTGAATACAAGTTCTTGCCTCAACTGGCAGTTTTACAGTGAAAAGCTGACTACTGTGACGTGTGTTGGCCAGGGTGAAGGCTGGGCGACCCCGGTGTTGCGCAGTGCCGTGCTGCCCGGGGAAGCCTTCTCAGCTCCTCTGAGGTCTCCCTTGCAGGTTTCTCCTAAAGCTTGAAAACACGACTCTGTGAGGAAGATAAAGTCTTACATGACTCCCTGCAGGCTGTCACTGCTAAACGGGATGGCCAGCTTCCCAAACTCCCGCAGAAAAGCGTTGTCTCTACAAAAAAGGGGTTGAGAGGTATTGGAGAGCGGAGAGGAGTCATGTGAGAGGCAGCCAGGACTCCTCAGACACCCCTGTGGTACCTGTGATGTCGTTTCCAGGTGTGGAAGGCACAGCAATGGCTGGGGTAGGTGAGCTGGGCCTCCTGCAGATTGGCCAGGCTCTCCAGCGGCGGTAGGGTCTTCAAGGCGGGGGTCGAGCGGGCAGCCAGCACCCTCACCTCCAGCAACCCATGGGCCGGAAGCATGCGGAGAGGTGTGGAGGACACATCCCTGAGGGACAAGCATGCGATGGGCCCATTGACATGGTTCAACTGTGTTTACTAATCCCTCTCTTGTCGCTAGCTTTTATTTCATGAAAGAGATGTTTTAATCCTACCATAAACCATAAATGTCAAGGCAGTTTAACATAAATCATGCCTAATGTAATGTTCCGGAAAGTAACTGTCATTTCTAAATACAGGAAACTCCATGCTTGTATTGATTTTGGACAAGTAGATTCATCCATTCAAAGTCTCTTCCTGTGCTTTATTGGGTGTATTTAACATCTAAAACATTGAATTGGGATATAGCCCGGAAAAGATGTTTTTAATTAGAGATTATGAAACTGAAAAAGTCTTTGATACACTTCATTAACTTGTAATGGATCGACCAGAGGGTGTAATTATATACCTTTGGGGCCGGGGGTTAATCCTTATTAAAACAAATCAGATTATATTCAGTCTCTACAGTGTGTGCAAATGATACTGACCACTCTGGCTTTTTTCAGCAAGAAAGACAACTTTCATGTTTCAAAAGCTGTGGTGAGGTTTCAATTTCTTTTTGTGCATCAAAACTCCAATGGCCGGAGAGAGAGAGAGCCGACGACCCGCTTGTGCCGGATGAGGCACAAGATGAGTCTTGGTGGTTATTAATTAAAGATCAGGGTGTGATGTGACTTATCACAATATTTTGTAAGAGATCTATTGACTAATTAAAACATATAAGGAAATTTGACTGTGCAGCTTGAATTTTGGTTTTTCATTAACTCCTGGGGCCTGTATCATATTAAAGGTAGTCTGGGCTATATGTAAGTGAACGAATATAAAGTCCATTTAAACTGGGGTTCCTTAAATCCTACAAGTTATCTAGATAACCAACAAATCTTCTTTCATGATACAGGCCCCTGGAGATTTAATTTATAGAAAAGATTAGAAAAGGCAATAATTTATGAATGCTTTTCATATACAGGCTTGCAATATTAGAAATCTTGCAAAGTCGACTAGATCTACACACCAGCACCTGAGGAATTCACACGTACATCATGGGATATTTCATTAGAAAACATCATAAAGGGGGGCAGAGTGAACTCCTGCTGCCTGTTATTGGAGATCAGGCATGTTTTCACTCTACCCAATTATTTTTAATGATTGTTGAAAGAAAATTCTGTTATGTGCTTATCTTTAATATATCGAGTTAATAAGCTGAACATGTTATCCAGGGTTGAGATATATAAAGCAATTATACAATTCATACCTTCGAATTGATCTGTAAACTAATAATAAAGTATCAACTACAGTCTTCTCCATATGGCCAATGTTCTCCAGATTTCGGAAGAGTCAGGATGCTGACTCTGTAATATCTTAGAATGCTCTAGTTTAACTTGGTTAATAGATTTTTACCTTGGAAATCACCTCTGCTTACTTCTTGGCTTCCAAAAGAGGAACTTTACTACAGGGTCGTATAAGTCTCCAAAATACACACAATAATTGGCTGTATCTCATTAACGGCTTTCTTCTGCCCCATTTTAGTGCTATTTATTCCAGCCGTAAGCCTGACTGACCTGCCTGGAGCTTCTAAATCACGAGCTAACGGAGCGCAGCTGTTTTTCGCTCCCGCGGCGGATCGCCGCTCGCAAAGCTGGCGACCCGCCTCCCTGCTTTCCATCTAATTCTACAGATCGACCCGTAAGTAGGTTGAGATACTGTAACCCCCCCACCACGCTGCCCACTAATTCCCTATTAAAGGCTTATACCTTCCCAACATCATTAAGTACATTATTAAATGACCATTAGCTAATTGATTATTTGTATAATGCAGAGACAACAGCACAACCTTTATAACTATAAAACGCCATTAATTATGCCATTCAACAGCCTAGTAAAATATAAAACACTTCATCAAAGTTAAAAGGATGTTTTTTTTTTAACATAGTACAGTCTAATTTTACGCTGTGGTGACTTAACTTGCAGTTCTGCCAACATCAACAATACATCCACAACCACGTATCTGAGATATCTGACTGCACGACAGATTTCTGCGACTGACTTGACAAGTGGAATTTATTTGTAGTCGAGTACTCTAGCACTCTTACTGTACATCTTCATGCATAATATAAGGAAATCGTAGCGTTTTTCATAAAAGAGGTATAGGGAAAGAATTAGGCATATGTCAAGCAAAAAGGACCATAAATCAGGGCTTCGGATTATCTATGCATAATTCTGTCCTGTTCCTTTTGTAGACTATGTTTACAGACAGGAGTTTCCTTGTTTTCTGAGCAAAATACATCCTTTATATACAGCAGCAACATGGGAGATATTGATCTGAGTATAACTGCGTTATTGAGTAAAACTTGTCTAGGGAAAAGGCATGGTTTGTAGGTAATGAGTGGGTTTTCCATGATATTTAATAATTTTTTTTAAATAACAGAAATATGCTGACAAAAGGTCTGCTCTCTCCGGAGGTGTAATATCCAATTGGTATTTGAGCTATACTGCATAAAATGTTTCTTAAATATAAACTAGTTTTTTTTCTTGGGTAATATTAAAATCAATCTTCATTCAATACCAAACATCCCACCTTAGGTGTATTGATTTCAAGGAGCTGGATGGTGGGGTGGATGGTGGGGGTCGACCAGAGGGGGTGGTGACTGTAAAAGTTGTGGGCCGGGGGTTGGGGGTGGAACCGGTAAAACTTGTGGACCAGGGGGAGAGATTGCACATCATTGCTACTGTCAATTTACAGGAGACATCACACAGCCCATCTACAGCCCATCTACAGCCCATCTACAGAGGTGGTATAGCCCATCTACAGAGGTGGGATAGACCATCTTCAATATATTTTCTGAAATGAACAAAATGAATACAACATGTGTATCCATCTTTGTCTGTGCCAGATTGTTTAAATAAAGGTGTACAGCCCCATAAGAAAGCATTTACTTCCGCCAACCACCATTCACCGACAAGGGTGAAAAGCTTACTTTACTTGCTAACTTTGCTCCCTAAATTTTCAGTAATTGCTTATCTGGTCATGTGACATGGAGCTTATGCCAGTAAGGTTATTAGAGTGGGGTGGTTTCCAGGTAAGGTGGCAGCAGATTGGAGTGCCCCCTATGGGCTACCTGAATATTCATTGCCAAATTATAACTCAACTAATATTGGTAAACAAAACTGGGTATTTCAAATTGTCCATTAAGTAGCATTCAGTTCAATTCCACTTTCCAAAAAGCGTCTATTACTCTACAGATTTCATGTACTAATTCTCTCAGTGGAAATATTCATTTTATAGTTCTTTGCATTACAATCAATTTTGAAAAGCTGGGAAGCAGGCCGCAGACCTGGCGTACGTTGTGGGGAATGCAGTAATGGAGGCGATTTGTAATGGGCTCCTGCCCTAACCCCTCCCATTTTTTGGGGAAGTGAAAAAGTGGTCACTTACAGCATGCTCGGCCCAACTGCTCCCTCCAGGGCGGCGTCGTGCATTTTCCTGAGATGGCTATTGCCCTTTAGAACTCTAACACAGAAACCAACCAGGAGACACAACAATACAGACAAGCTCAGCATTCAATGAAGGCTGCCTTGATTAACTCTGGCTAAGAAATATTGCTCGTGTTCCAAAAATGTCACGGAATAATGATAAAAAACCGCTACCTATAAGCCTAACTTGACCTTAGCTGAACAATATTTTAGTCCAGTGTATCTCAAGCCGGTCCTTAGGGAGATGGGAGGGTCTAAACACATGGACCTCCCAGGGGGTCCCCAAGGACCAGGTTAAGAATCACTGCTCTGGTCCTTCTGACATTTAGAGGGGTAGTTGGGGCAAAGGTGTAAAGGTTTGAACCTGTAAAGGTTTGAACCATTTCCTTAGCCAAATTGAAGTGCATGTTTTTGTTTCTGCTCAGTGCAGTGGGCTTTACTCAGACCAGACATGAACATGATGCAGACTAACAATGGGGTTTGTCTGTTTGGACTTGAGGATCAGAGATGCACTGGCAGTAAAGTACATATGATAAACAACAAATCTCTCCAATCACTTGTTTTGTCTCGGAGGCGTTTATTTGCTGATACACTGGGTTTTTTTGATTACACAAACTGCTGCCCCCAATAGCGTGCCTTTGCGAATAACAGTGGTTGCCTTGGATGCAACAGTAATGGTGGAGGTGGCATAAGAACAGGCTGAGCAGTGCCGAAAACAGGCCCGCCTGAACGGCCACTTTCCAGCCCTAAGCAGATGTGATGAAAATCTGTCAGGGTACCTACAGTTTATCCAGCTTGGTTCCATTGAAGGCGTGATCTTGTATGTCTTTAAACCCATTTCGGAAAAGATTCCTGGAGTTTGAAAGACAAAATAGGGGAAAGGAGGAGAGTGGTTAATGAGCTACCTTGAGCACCGGATTTCCATTTGGGTAATCTTGCATCGCCATTAGCCTGTTTGCCGTGACTGTCTGCGGGGTTAGCTAATGCATTTATTAATTGTAAACAGTGCGCTTGTCTCGGAAGGCTTTGGAAGAGCGGGTGGGCGTGCGTTACTCTCCTGCCCCTCACGTACATGTGCGTGTACTCATCTGTCATGCCCAGGAAGGCGTTGGAAGGAACCGTGTCAATCTCCATGTTATCTGCCAGCTCCCTGCGGACACAAGATTGCAGCAAGATTATTTATGGAGCCCCATTGTTTCAGCCCGTTTAACAAATGGTGTTTTCGGGTTTCGAACTCCATTTGAATTGAGTGGATATTGGTTTTCTGTAATAGGCTTATTTTTGGGAAAAGGAACAATGTTTACTTAGGATTCTGCTAATGCAGGCCCATGGGAGCTTCTGACCCGTGAGTCACAGCATCTTGCGTAGATGAGAACTTTTCTGTGGCAGAGAGCTACCGTGTTTCCCCGAAAATAAGCCCAAGCATGATTTTTCAGGACGCTTGTAATATAAGCCCTACTCCAAAAATAAGCCCTAGTTACTATCCCATGGATTGTACGGTAACTAGCATGACATGCGATTATATGTAAACAATAAACAATATTTATCCATTTAATATTTGAATAAATGTATACACAGTAGATTTTTGTTCATGAATAAATGTACTGTTGGATTGTTTACATGGAAAGATATGGCTAGAAGATGACATGATGTCTGTGTTCGAATACATGTAGATTTTTGTTCATGAATAGCGGTAGATGTACTGTAGTTTGTTGTACATGGGAAATTAAGACATCCCCTGAAAATAAGCCCTAACGCGTCTTTTGGAGCAAAAATTAATATAAGACCCTGTCCTATTTTTGGGGAAACACAGTAACATGCAATATGTCACTTTACGTCAGGATCTGAGGAAGGAGGCCTTGAGATGTGGGTGCCAATCACAGTCTGCTTCCAGTCAATGAGGGCCAATGAAATTGAAATTGGGCCCAATGGCTGACAGCGCCGTAAAATCCCACTTGCTCTCCTAATGTGAGTGTTTTCCTTTCCACCTAAGAACTCAAGCTATCAGCCGGACACATGATTTGAATGAACTCACCTGGCCAGTAGTGAGACTGGTACCACTTTACAATAAGGCTCCCCTTTGCCACTTATAAATGCTAGTAACTCATTAATAAGAAAAAATCTGTGGTATGACTTGTTTATAATCGTCTAGTAATGATTTACAAAGTGTCACGACCTAATTAATAACCTGCTTGTAAACCATTCATAATCCCTTTATAAGAGTAGCCTTATTGTAAAGTGGCACCGTGAAGCTGTCAGAGTTTATATGTGCTGTTTTTTCCAAGAAAAAAATTCTGAAACATGATGTTGTTAAAAACATGTACTGAAACTAAAAGCTGAAACTTCCAGAGACTTCAGTATGTAGACATCAACTATTAAGCACCAATGCCTACCTGCAGTGTATTCCTGTTGGTTTAAGAGAGGTAGGGAGGCTGCCTATGCTCCAGCTATGGCTGTATAATCCCTGGCTCTGCATAAAATAACTTGGTTTTTTATAGAGAGGCTGAATCAGCATTCTGCAAACAGCGTTTGAGAAATAAAGGACCAAACCAGTCTGCCGCGACAACGTTTTCATACATGAGGTATAGCAACCCAGTGATCCTGGGAAGGAAAGGCTCGCGTTGGACTTTCGTAAGAAAACTCGCCTCAGCATCCGTTATTACGTCAGTGGGCTGGACTGTTACAGGTATCGCCTTTGGGTCCTTTCTAATGAACAGGCGAGGTGTTCGGATAACTAACCATGTTAACGACGCTGATGGATGGTCACGCCTTAAGCAGTGACATGGCCCTCCCCTCAGCAGCGCGCGACTCACTCGCGTCGTTATTCACACACAGGACGTTCGGCAAGTTATTCTCTCACATTTCTCATGAGACACACAGATATTTGAATAAATTGTGCATTAATCGTGGCACCATGTTTAACAGAAGGCTGGTGGAGCAATTATTTCTAAAGGCTATGTAACTGAGCTGAGATGGCGATCTCTTCGGGCTGCTCCTTCTACTCACAGAAAGAAGTATGATTCTATAGAGGCAATGGTGGTGAGATCAGGAAAGTACCTCAGGCCTGTGTTACAGATGCTCCTGGACAAAGAGAGGACAGGAAAGACATGTACTCAGCTTCACCACTAAGATCACATTAATTCCTTACTGTTCTTCAACAGCTGATGTCCTCAGTGTCCAAAGGGAATTGTACAGGCCACTGTTAGTATTATTGTATTTCCCGGTCTGTATTTATTCTAAAAATAGAACAGATTATGATAAATGCTGTCAGATTTGAAATTTCTGAGTAATCCAAGTTAAAAAAATACTTCTCAAAATAAGAAAATGTCTTATCTGGCATATATATCCAACAAACAATGAAGTTGAATGCGGAATTTATGGGATGTCGGTGCAATTCCCTTTTAAACACGGACATGTGTAACAGATTAGACCAGGGGTAGGCAATCTTATCCACAAAGGGCCGGTGTGTATGCGGGCTTTTGGGATAACCTTTAGGTAAGTTGTTCAAACCCAGGTGTGAGGACTCTTCAGCCAATCAGTCCTCGAATTAGTAATCTAATCAGGGAGATGTGGCGAAAACCCGCACACACAGTGGCCCTTTGTGGATAAGATTGTCCAACCCCTGGATTAGAGGTTAAGGCACTGTAACAAGGGCCTGCTAGTCTGTACTTATTTGGACAAGATCCTTATGCCATGTATATTCCTCATGTAACAACATATACCTGAAAAGTTGGAATTTCAAAAATTGTTTAAATCTAATGTTTGAGCATAATCGGTTGATTAGTGGGCAGAGATGGCTTGTATAAAATAGGCCTGCTGTCCTACACCAGGAGCACATCTTTTTCAGCATTTTACAGTAATTCCACTTTGGACACAAAGGGGCCAAATTTAAAAATGGTACCAAACTCTTACAAGTACTTTAGCTTGGGCAGGTCAGTGAAGGCGCCTCTTTCTATGGCCTCCAAGTTGTAAACATTCTGTATCAGCCTGAAAGAGAGACAGTGACAGGGATTAAACCCTTAAACCAACAGCTTTCGATGAATCTGCCTCGGAGTTTTACTTACACAAAAATGTACTGAAGGCAGAACGAAAAATGATTGGTTAAGAGAGAGATCCAATCAGATTGTAGAGGAGGTGGGTATAAGCAACTAGAGGAGGCAGGACCAAGACATTTGATTGGTTGGTTCTACCTCCCCTAGTTGCTTGAATTCACCTCCTCTTCAATCTGATTGGTTCAGAGAGAGAACCAATCGTTTTTCATTCTGCCCTCAGAACATTTTTATGTAAGTAAAACACCCATGAGCATGAATCTTTCACATTTTAATAGACATGCTGAGCTAACAGACACACGGACTAATGACTACAGCTTCTAAAGGGGCAATGAAAGGCTCTCTCTCCCACAACCTAGCTGAACAAAAATGCTAAGATCCAAGGTGATGCTTTGCTGGAATAATGTCAAGATGGTGAGTGATTGTGACGCAGGGCATACTTACATTTCTGAGAGACTGTGCAGTGACAGAAAAGCTTTGCCCTTTATTCTCCTGAGGGAGGCGCTCTGCAGTATTTCGCTGTCGGGGGGACAAACAGCAATCATCGTTACTGTGAGCTCCAGTGGTGGTGTAATTTAACAGTGGCTTGATCGGCTTTCCTAAGATTAGCAAAATTCAGGTCACAAGGCCGCCTGTTTAATTACTTGCTTGACACCGTGAACGTCTATAACAGCAGTACCTGGGATTGAGTATCCACAGTGCTTTTCTTATTTAACGTCAATCGCTCGAAAGTATTTATTTAAATTTACAGGAACAATAATTTAATAATATTTCTGTATCACTCTGTCCCATGTGTCAAATGAATTAATTTGGAATTGTCTCCTAAAACAGATCCCTTAACAGGGATGGTCGAAAGACGCCGTAATAATTGTCCTCTTGGCACATGAGAGGATTTGCATTTAATCAAAAGTCAAAGTGGCTTTAATGCATGAATGAGCAAAATAAAACTTCACACGAGGTTCCTAAAAAAAAGAACGAAATCTGTTGTGTCCTTGACGGTTATTCATCAATGCCCCCCCATAACCTCCCGCCCCCATTTCCTCCCACTTCTCTGTTATTAATATTTGCTCTCTGTTCCATTTACAGTACAGATATACCACTTACAGACCTCCTGCTGATGCTGTTTTGCTGAACGTTTTTTTAGCTAAATCGATGGATCAATCTGATTCATACCCCCTTTCTCTCATGTAAAATGTTACAGGTGATCTCAGAAGATTAGGCCAAGGTAACTCTGTTATGAGTCTGACGTGGCATACACTGCGCACAGAACAGATTCCGGATCAGTTTCTTCTAGCATTTGGTTATCTCTCATGAGCTCACAGTACTGCATAACAATACAGTGACAAAAGCCTAAACATCTATCAGCTAAAAGGTTCAACACTGTGCATTTTACCCTATGCATGAAAACCCTAGAAATGTGGGACCTGAAATTTTGGATGCCATATCAACCACAGATGCACATTGTATATCAACTGGACTATTTATGACCACTGTCTTGACTTAACTGTGTGTGTGTATCTACTGTATGCATCATAGCCACTGACAACCAGAGTCAAATTCCCTCAGTGTGTGAACATACTTAGTCAGAAAAACTGATTCTGCTCTCTTTAAGGAGTGATGTAAAATCGGACTGGGCACCATATCCAGTGTTGGGCATTTCTGATCTAGTAGCTACAGATCCAGAGCAAGATTTCGTTTCTACCAACCAGCTGAGTACTGTGTACACAGAACTCTGTGATTGTGACTCTTTATGCGCAACTGGGTGGTAGAAACAAAATCCTGGTCTGGATTTGTAGCTACTGGATCTGAAATGACCATATCCAGGTAAGAATCACTTTTAAAATGAATTTGTTATGACTATGATTATAATCCAAGTGAACACAGGAAACTAGCACATGCTAAGTAGCATTGTTTTCCACATTGTAATGGTGTTGATATTAGTAGTTCAAATGTAGACTTAAAATATATATCTACCAGACACTGACGGGTTTTAGAAGGAGAAGGATCAGAAAGTTACAAATCCTGCTAACAGAGCATTACTGGCTGACACTGAGGATGGAAAGTTTAGTTTATGAACACACACTGTTGCAAAAAAAATGTAAAACTTTCCAAACTTGAAAGGGAATTCTCATTCTTTGAACATCTGCTGTGAATCTACTGGGAATGAACATGAGAAAGGTAGGACTGACAAAATGTCACTAATTAGGGTACCAGACCAGCTTGGTAGGCGGAGGTGCAGAGTCTGTGACCAGTGTTCAGCAATTTTGGGTCGTTTTCCTGAAACAGGGATGTGAAATCCTCTGTTGCTCTCTTTGCCACGCGGTAACATTTGCAAAGTAGACCCAAGACCGACCATCCCAGGTCCCAGTCCTGCAGATGGACTTTCTTTTCAGCTCTGCCCTCAGAGGACATCACTGGTATGCTGAGTGACTTCACTTGCTAGGTTTTTACATCATATATAGTACTTATGGTACGAAAACATTTTCTTCCTGGACCCTAAGCCAGGCAGCATAGGGAACAAGGCAGGGGGACACACTGGACAGGGCAAACATTCACACAATGCGTGGGCTCCAGTTCACTTACCTGCATGTCTTTGGACTGGGAGGAAAATGGAGTACCCAGACGAATGTCGCACACACCGAGCGGGGGTGGGAATTCAACCCCTAACCCAGGAGGTGTGATGCAACACTGCTGGCTATTGTGTCACCTGATATGGTAAATTTACTGCAAAATGATTTACTCTCAAATTATATAACCGATCCATATAATACTGACCTAATTTAAATATGCCTGACAGAGTGTGAGCCAATGTTCAATTTTCACTGAAATCCCCCTATGCTTTCACCACAAAGAAACAAATTGCTTAAATGATGTTTTTAAATAAAGGTGTTTAAAAAGATGTAAGACATCACCGTGTTATAATAGTATGATGAATCCATTCATCTTCCAACCCCTTATGTCACTGTTTCCCAATCTGGCCCTCAGTGACCTGCAGACAGTCCACGATTTTGCTCCCTACCAGGAACTGAAAGGGAGAAAAAACATGGACTGTCTGTGGACCAGAGACCAGGTTGGGAACAAGAGCCTGATCTTAGGCAGTGGTGACAAACGGTGATGCAAATTATGTGTGGAAAATGGAAAGAAAAAGATTGGTGTCATGGACAGAACGCATGCCGGACCATTCTAGGGAAAGTACGGGAAGCGTGAATGAAATTCCCACCCTGAAGTGTTTCATTAGTACTAAAAAACAGCAATTGAAAGTTCATTTAAAGCCAATGTTAGAAGAGTCATCAAAACACGAACGCAGCACAGGAAATAAAATGCTATGTTTATGTTCTGCTTTCCAGATGGTTGAATGTTCCATCTACTTCAAGCACATGGGTGTTATGAACCTGAATCCGCTCCCACTAGCTGCTCGCTGGAGTGTTGTCAAAGCAATTCTAATCGCCGAAGGCAATAAGTTTAACTGCGTATTACACTAAGTCAAATTCCCACTACGAAAACCGATGTTTTTGACGCCGTTCGTTCACAATGGCGCCGCTTGAAGGAGCCAGCTGCTCATTCGGGGATTACGGAAGGAAATCCTGCATAGTGTGCGCACATGGTACCATTATTTTGAAAACCATGCACATCAATCAAGAGTCCATCTGTAACATTATAACTGAACTATTCAATCAGCCCAATTTGTGCAGTATTTCTGGGTGTAAAGTGGACGGTCATCCGCTAAGATGCAGATGGCATTAGATATGTGTCCTTCATGAACGATTTGATCTTTTTAAACAAGTATTTTAAGTCAACAATATTCTCGGTTACTGCACTGATTCATTCAGTTCATTCATATTGTATAGTCTATATTTAAGAAATATCCATCCATCTTCTATACTCACTTGTCCAATTCAGGGTCATGGGGGTCCAGAGCCTATCCCAGAAGCCACAAGAGCAAGTACATGAAATATCCATCCATCCATCTTCTGAAACTGCTTGTCCTATTTAAGGTCACATGGGAGTCGGATCCTATCTCAGAGACTACAGGTGCAAGGCCGGGACCAACTCAGAATGGGGCGCCAACCCATCACAGGGCACACTCACATACCATTCACACCTACAGACAATTTGGTAATGCCAATTCACCTTAGCATGTTCTTGGACCCAGAGGAAAGCTCACGATGACATGGGGAGAACATGGGGAGAGCAAACTCCACACACATGGAGCCATGGCGGAAACTCAAACCCTGGTCCCAGAGGTGAAGGTATAACATTTCAATTATTTAAATACGTATTCATTTTAATTGAACATAAAATGCAATTTAATACATGCATTTAATACATTTTAAAACAAGGGGGACAAGAAAGAATCTATCAATGATTCTGAACATCTTTCGATTGAACAAACTTGATAGAACTAATGTTCAGAAAAGCATCATGATGTCCATCTCTCAAGTACAGGTAAGTTACCTGTTCTACACCCAAGACCACATTTTACTTTGAATGCGTTACAGGTGACGTAAAGCGTCTCCACTGATGGTTCAGAACCAGAAAAGGAGATTCGTATCAGAATTATCATTTAAAACAGTTTTAAAATAATGTTATGATATGTGGCATGGTGATTCAGTGAGTAGCACTGTTGTCTGACACCGTTCTATCTGTGGGTCTGCATATTCTCCCTGTCTCCTCTTCCGTGAGTATGGGGTCTGCATATTCTCTCCGTATTCTGCCCTGCATGTGCGGGGTCTGCATATTCTCCCTGTATTCTGCCCCGCATGTGTAGGGTCTGTATATTCTCCCCGTTTTCTGTCCTGTGTGTGTGGGTCTGCATATTCCCCCCGTTTCCTGCTCTACGTGTGCGGAGTCTGCATATTCCCCCCGTTTCCTGCTCTACGTGTGCGGAGTCTGCATATTCTCCCTGTTTCCTGTTCTGCATGTGTGGGGTCTGCATATTCTCCCTGTATTCTGCCCCGCGTGTGTAGGGTCTGTATATTCTCCCCATTTTCTGTCCTGTGTGTGTGAGGTCTGCATATTCTCCCCGTTTCCTG
>JAODLD010000120.1:1284678-1302585 GCA_026781065.1 Mormyrops boulengeri
CCGTTTCCTGTCCTACATGTGTGGGGTCTCCTTGTTCTCTCTGTTTCCTGCCCTGAGTGTGTAGGGTCTCCCTGTCTCCTCCTCTGTGAGTACGGGGTCTGCATATTCTCCATTTCTACCCACAATCTAAAGTCATGCACTTAGGATAACTGGGCTCCCTGAATTTCAGGTCCCATATAGGTGCTGTGTGATGGACTGGCATCCGGTCCAGGGCGCCCCCAGCCCTACTCGTGTCTCCGGCCATGACTGTGACCAGTGTGAGTGGTTAGAAGGTGGATGGATGGATGGGTGAATGGAAAATGTCCTGAAGGTGTGTATGTTTCCCTCTCCAGCCGTGAAGGTGAAGTACAGACCCTGTGCCTAATTACTCTGTGACACCAGGGCTGAGGCACGACAGGAATGGAGTGATGTGAAGCAGCGGGAAGGGAAAATGGCCTTTAAGAAACCCGTTACGTACGGAAGTGCATTTGCTGGATTCAGGAAAAGCAAGTGTGCTGTTCCACTCGCTATAAATTAAACAAATTTCTATTTACTATTCACTGTTCTTTGTATACTGCTGTTATTGTACTGGATGAATGAATGAGTGTTTTCATGCATGCATCGCATATAGCCAACAAAACATTGAATTGTGGATCAGGAATCTTAATTTAGGGTGCCGGAAATGGCTGTGCATGGTGGAGTACTAACATTATGGTATAGTTAAGTGGAAAATGACGTTTGTTTATTCCTCTGTCATGGGTGCGATAATGTCTATTTTATGAGCGATACAATGTGACTCTATTGCAGTGGAAGGCACTGAAAGACTGGACACATGGTAAGTGCAATATGTAAATGGAAGTTAGTGGCTGCTTAATTCTGATTATGTGAAACTTATGATCGCTTTCATTTCTGGACTTTAAATGCAAGCTTTTCACTTGACTAGTGCTGTACCAGGTAGAAATCAGCACCGGGATCTTTTCATTACTACTGCTATAGTGCTAAGCTTACGAATGAAATAAATTGCAGTAATTTACTGAATGCATTTCTTACCAGGTATAAAAGTCAATGCATGATTCTGCTTATGTTCCAGCTGACACCGAAGGCCCCAGAGACCCTGAACACGGAGGATTAGCGTGTTATCCCCCTGCCCCCCCCCTGTGTGTTTCTTAAGTCCTGTAGGGTTTTGTAAACAAAATTTGTGCTATTGAAAAGGGGAGGGGAGGGTGGAGTTTGTCCCTGGGACGCAGTTGGTGTGCCATGTTCAGTGGATGGAATTTATAAGCAGAGGCTGAACTTCCTCTCTGTGCTTCAATGGTCTCCCCCATTACAGGCAGTCAGCACAATGGATAATTTTACAAGAGGAGTCAGTGTGAGCCAAAGAGGGCGGTAGGATGTTAATTAATCAGGCAGGACTCAGAGGAAGGCGGGACACATTCGGTGTGCTATGTCCAGGACGTACCGTCCGGGAGAGATGGGCGCCTTCCCAAGACTGAAACTGGTCAGATTTGGAAGGGCTTTCTGGGTCGTCCTTCAGTCCACTTAAGCCCCGGAGGAGGTGGGAGACTGTGGGGATTTGATGAGTGTTTCTGACTTACGGGTAGAGGGAAAGGTTACTGAAGGTGTAAAGAGGAGGTCAACAGACCCACCCAGGGTTGAGTAAGTCCAGCCTCCCCCAGGAAGGAGCATTTGTTTAATCCCTGTAGCTCTTTGAGCAGAGCGCAGGGCAAACTTTACATTGGGATTATATAGATTGATCTATGCAACATCATCGTGGTGGGTTTGCTGTAGGATCCCAAGAAACAGGTATAGTTATTATGCAAATAGGTGTACCCTAATTAGCATATTATATCATATGACTGGTGTAATTGATGATTGAAATATTGCAAGATCCAATGCAAAGTGTTCAGGGTCTCTGGGTCCTCCAGCAACGTCAGACGGAATGGAAGCAAGGACACAAATTACCTTTAAACATGTTAGTACACTGAAGCTACAATGTTGATTAAAGACCAGTTGTGCTGCTAGATGCTATTCATATTGTGTATCAAAAAACGTTAAATCACCATTTCAGTTCTGTCCAGTGACTTGAATGGACATATTGCTTTGTAAAAAAAAATTGCTAAACCTGGACTTCAGTTTGCCGCAAATGCATTGTATCTGGTGAAAGGACTGTACTATTCTATAGCGATTGTTGTGACACATTCATTTTTTTCAAGGCCAATTTCCCACAGCCTTGTTCTACGTGACGCCATTCTCGTTGCGCCGTAAATCCCTTGAAAAAGCACCACAAGAACTTTAGGCACACGTCTGTCCTCACTGCGTGTGGGAATTTGGGATCTGAATCCACTGTCCTCAGCGTAAAACCCGATGGGGACAATTTGAAACACGCGACTGGGAGGAAACCCACGATGAAGAGAACAAGCCACTGAGGAATAATACGAAAAAGCAATTAAAAGACCAAATAAAGCCTTAATGGTTAGGGGAGCATACTTTTTCAGTGACGGTAATGTGAATATTTCATGAAAGGACACTACAGATGGCAAACATCACACAAAACCAACCTGAGAGGACAAGCTGACCTGTCTAGTGGATGGTTTTATAATAGTAAACTGAGACGTGCAGTGAAATTACCACTATATTGGTAAGTTAATGGAAAGAAGAAAAATGCTTTGAAATTCCTGAAAAGATGCCAGATCACTCCTACCCTCTGAGAATGAACATCCACATCTCCATAGCTGAGCAGTCCTCCCTTTGGAAGCATAAGATTAAAAATTAGTCAGATGTTCTATTGCTATGTGGGCACCCTGACCGGAGAAAATCTTCCAGTACAGCCAAAGCAAGGGGCATGTTCTGGATGGCTTACTCAAATGTGCAAAGGTGAGAGACAGCCTGGCTGCAATAAAAGTTATGCCGTAATTATGCTCACGCTACAAGAGGTGGAAACGGATGTCGATTTGTAGCCTAAAAGTATTGTTGCTCTCTAGACTGGTAACTGCACCAGTTAGCATCGAGCTGTAAATGATGATTAAACTGGAGATCTGTGAATTTAATAAGGGTGTGAGTGAGTGCTGGCTGGGACTACAAAACAGAGCTCACTTCCTACTGTGGAAAATAATGCAGGGGCCATAAGTGTTGATGCTTCTGGGGTATGGTACTTGACCACCTTGCCATGTGGTTATAAACAAGTCTCATTAACCATTATGCATCAGAATTGCCCAGAAGGAAGCTTGTCAAACCAATGGCTCTACTTTTTGTTTCTCTGCCATAGTCCGAAAAATCAAACCGGCAAACCAATATAACATTCATTTCCATTGTGCAGATTAACCTATCCAAGACACACACACAACACATTCAGTATGGTTACGCAAGGCAGACTTACTTTGTTTTGTATTGTTCCACATCAGTAGGAATGAATTTTTAAATAAATTTATTTTTAAAAATGGTATAGCTGAAATAAATACGAGTTCACCATTACAATGTTTAGAGCACAAAACAGCAACATTATTATTATTATTATTATTATTATTATTATTATTATTATTACCTTATACACCTAAAACCTACAAACTTTGTGAAAGCGTTCCAAACTGTTTTATTAACTTACATTCTGGACACGTTAAGTAGTCCTCTGAAAGACCCGCTCTTAACTTCTTTAAAAGGCAGGTGGATGAATCTTCTACATCAAAAACACGAGAAAACACATTGATTCACAAGGTAAAGGCTCATAATAAAAACGTTTCCTGTATCGCGTGGTTTATCAAGAGTTGTAAATAAATTGGCAGAAAAAGTGGCTGCCGGTGTATTTCAAATACAGATAATCAGTTATTACAAGTTGTAGTCTTATATAGATTTCAGTCGATTCACTTCAATCCATAGCTGACTTTGATCTGTATGACGTACAGTTCACGATCTCTTTGCATATACAGAGTACTTACAGACTGGTAGGGAGCGCCGATTGGGACCGAGAGCTGAGTTGAGTTTCCTTGGTGCAGCGAATACTTTCTTCGGTGCACCTGCAAATGCCCGGGCATGGAGAGGTCCAGCAAGCGGATATCTGAAGAAGGCTGCCCAGGGCGACTAATCGGCACACTGCTCGCAGCCCCATACCGATAACCTTTGCTTTCCTGCTCTTCGATTAGCTAGGGGTGGGGGGAGGGTGGGTAAATAAATAAAGTTGCCAGTTGCTGTCACTTTAGATACGGTGCTTGACAAGACCAATTGGATGTGCCTTGTTGCGCACGGTTTGCGCTCCTACCGCCCAATCTGGGTAATACTGCGATCTCTGATTCCACGTCACTAGACACGACACACGGTGACAAGGATGGAGACGCTGTTACAAATACTGTAAATTGGGCACCCAAGCATATACCCCAGCGCTTAAGGGGTCTGCATAGCCAGAATAAAATTCGGATCATTGTTAAAAGGGTTTTCAATCACATCAGCGTACACTTTTTAGATCAAACCCCCGCAGGACTGACTGAGACGTTGGACTAATAACGCTTCAGACAAGAGACTATTGGCATTATTTTCTAGTGCACATGGACTGAACTTTAGATACAATCCCTTTTCACCATATCTTTATCCATCAAGATACATAATAATTTATGTTATTATTAAAATTATTTTTAAAATATGTAGTGTATTTACCTTTTCCTGTTATACTGCACAGGTCAGTACCAGAATTGCTGGAGTTATCAAGGCTGGTAACAGAACTTGACGTGGATTTCATCACCAAAGTGAGGGGTTCACGTCCATGTTCATACCTTAGCAAGCACAGAACATGTTGTCCAGCATCTAGCATTCGCTTGGTGATTAATACAGTTCAGAATGCCTGCCGATTTTCTGAAGTTTAACTATCTTAGTGTAGAGTTCTAGTCTTTGGAAGGATTTTTGTTATTCCTGGAGGTATCCATAGGGGGCAGAAGGAACCTGGGGTTGGTGCCGCTGATGGAAGCTGTTCATTGGCCGTTCAGTCAGCCTCCTGTCCCTCAGTGTGTTGTTCAGGTGGAGACTGTTTAAAAACAGCGTCTGACTTATTAGTGAAACTCTACAATACGTTTATGGATTTAATCTCAGGCTGTTGGCGAGAAGCTGAGAAAAATAACTACGCTTTTGTCTAGGCAGCGATGCGTGATGCGGCTTTAAACAAAGATTCAGGATTATAATCGTCTAACTTTATGGCTGTTTTGGTTTTTAGACTATAATTTTCGGTAGGACATGAAACCGCGTCATTAGGAAATTATACAGAAGAGATGATGATTAAACAAACAATAAACCCACATCATCACCACCAACTTTATTATTATGATTATTATTATTATTAATAATAATTATTCTTGTTGTTGTTTTTGTATAAAATAATACTTATTGCCCAATCACCCGCCCATTTTGCACAAACTACTTAACGTGAACTTGAGCATGCGCTTTAAAGATAAACCTTTGAATACCTGCCCCTTGAAGTCTCAACACAGCCTCGCTTATAGTACAGTAATTGTATTATACATTGTGGAGAATGTATAGTGCACAGGCAGAATCCTTAAAGATGAGCCTTGATTGTTAACATGCTTAGACACAAACAACTTTGAAACAGAAGTTTTTAAAATGTAGAGTGGTTGTACTCACTTTGTTTACTTCGGTTTTATGATACAATAAATATGATCTTTGCTTTATAGGGCTGATTGATGACATACACCACACAACATTCGGATTTTCAGTAAGTTCTGTTATTTGGGCCATCAAATTATAGTATGTGAATCATTAATATGTTGTGTGGTAACGCTTTACTTTAACTGCACCTAATGATTTAATTATGCGTTCATTGAACATTCAGTGCACCTTCATAATGCATCGACATTGCATTCATCGAATATTCATTCGCAGCATTTGAGTCTACCTTGACGTCCTATTATCATATAATGTTTATTATTAATGTACACTGAAGTTGTTAAGGTGTGTTAGGATGTTAAGGTGTAGTTACAAGCTGTTTATGAATGTTCTACGAATGCATAATAAAGGCATTATGTGGGTACAGTTAATGTAAAGCGTTACCCATTGTGTGGACGGTCCCCGATTAATTTTCCTGCCCAAAACTAAACAGATAGGTTGGGTCAAAGGTTCTCCTTTGTGTAATTACTAAATTGATGAGTTAAACTGAAAGGATCATGGCTTTAATGTTGCAGAAATGCAGTGGATACATTCAAGTCTAATAATTACCAAGTTTATAGGTTCCAATTAATCACAATTGCAAAATTTGTACCTGTATTTTTCTCAAAGTAATGGAATTTAAAAGGCATATTTTGAGGAATACACCAAGACTTAAAACCTCAAGGGTAGATAAAACAACAAAGGACTGTCTTTTTACCGTAGAGGAAAACACAGGCGCACGTCTTGCAAAGCTCTGGGTAGCTAATCTGAATGACGGTTGGGGAGCCGCTTGTTTGTGACAAGCCGCGTACAGGATTCGGTCACCCTGCTGCTCTAACCTCAAACACCAGGACTTTATCGCCAGCTCTGCACCGCAGCCCCCGCTTGCAGCACGCTTTGATACCACCCCCCAACCCCCGGCCTGTGCTGGTTTACAGGCTGATTCAGCTAAAGCCAAACCGGTGACACTTACAGTTCCTTTCCGCTGCCTTCCTGCTTCGTACACGCATTCCCCTTCATTTCCATATCTTCACCGCTGAGGCTCTGCCACCCTTGTCCTATTTATACAACGTCTCTGTCATGGAACTAAAACACTCTCCCCACATTTTCAGAAGATTGGTCCAGCTTATAAAACTAATAAACTCTAAGATCTCCATAATATCAACGTATATACCATCACTGTTGCAAATTAATAATGAACAAATTTACAATCCATGGATTCCATGGACCACGAACAAATAATCAAGTTTTGTTTTAAGTGGGAAAAACAATCAGTGTTAGGAAACTAGCCAGCTAGCAATCTTCCACTAAAGATAGTCTCTAAAGGAAAAAACAGTTAACGATACGCCACCCTAGCTAGCTGGCAAGCTAGCACCAGATGAGTTTATCCATATATAATTAAACATATACAAAATCTCAACAACGCTTTTCTGTTTGTGTAAAAACAGTGCTGGTGGCCATATTGATATGGGTTGCGCCTGACTGTCAACCCTTTTGCATGCACCAAGAACATAATTATAATTTTGAACTATGCACACCTAAGGTACCAAAGTAACACCTTAAAAGAGGAACACTTGATTTGGAAAAGGTCCTATTCTCTAGAGTCTGAACAGAAATGTAACTTTAATAAAGGTTACACCTGGAACTAGAGATGGAACTATCTCAGAAAGTTAATTAAAGGTGCTGTGGCTTATTTGAGTATGTTGCCTTGTATGCTGGCTGGCTGACGTAAAAATCCACGTCAGCCTTGTTGGAAGCCCGTAAACTGTTCTCCCCTGAGCTTGTAGGTCACGGTGCTTTGCTGGGGTTCCAGGAGAAGACTGCTTTACCACGAAGAAGATTCACTGATTGCTTTTTGCATTTTCAGGTCTGTTAATTGGACTCCAGCTGCTCAATATTTAATTATAGCATTTGGCAAGTCATTACGGCTTTGTGTTTAGAAAGGTAACGTCAACACGGGACTGGGGATAACGGTTCATTTGCTAGCAAAAAAATTCAAGAAATTAAATCGGCGTGTGCTATTGTCACTGCGCAAAGAACACAAACTGACAAACGCGGCTAGATAAATGCACAATGGCAAAGCCTGCCTTACACTGGATGAAGCTAATTGTTTAATTCCCACTACATACATAAAATATGAGCATAATTTAGCAGTAAGCTTCAGCAATGCAAGGTCAAGGGATTTACTTCCAGGTCAAGGGAAACTCCAGTTCATTTCTATCTTCTGCAGAACAAAGAACTCTCTCCATCTGGACACTGACAAAAAACAGGTACACAAACACAATTAAAGTAAAGTTCCAATCAACTGGACTGAGTGTTGGATGGAGGGAGAGGAATGAACAGGAGAGTATGTCTGTTTTGGACAGAGAGAGAAAGAAGCAGGAAGAGAGCGAGAGAGAGAGAGAGAGAGAGAGAATAATGGTACTGTCCAGAGTCTATAAACAATTGGTAGTGAGCATCAGATGGCACTGGCCCATTTCTCATCTCAAAGAAGGGAGGATGGATGGAGGCGAAGCACGAGGAGGAAGTCATTAATTTGCATCCCGTCAGAAGGCATCGGTCATGCTAAGAGCCTGTCAGCGAGCGAAGGATGAGAGAAAGAGTGGCTGGGGAGGCACTGATGCCAAGCGAGGAATGGGGAGAAAGAGTGCAGGAAAGGGACAGAAGAGGAGAGTGGGGATGAGGAGAAGCTAAGGCATCTGGGAGTCACTCTCCAGTCTAGCTATGGCGTTACCCGATAAATTCACAACAAATCGTGATTTCACAGTTCAGTTTAGGGTTTTTTGGCTTGGTTAAGACTCTCTGCCTCATTGCGCCTATCCTCAAATGTAGTTTACAGGCAGCAGGAAATGCAGACCTGACCAGACGTTCAAACGATGGCTTTGATCCAACCACTGGGGTCACCAGTGCTACCAGGGAGAGGAGGCAGTCAGCCACCATTACGGCTCTTACGACCATCTTCATTAGAGTGGTGGATGTGGGGAGAATCGAGCGTGTGCCGCGGAAACGGGCCCGTTACCGTCCAAATAAAGGGACGTGTCACATAGACAGGTTTAGTTGTTTTAAGGGGACGGCCTGACTTGCTTGCCAGAGACGGTATTTCAGTGAGGACGTGTCTTGACAGCCTGTTTGGTGTGTCTGGGCACTGGGCAAGGTGGGGGGGAGGGGGAAGTGACAGATAAAATGTGATGGGGCTATGGAAGAGAGGCTCCCAGTTTTAGGTTTAGTGTCTGTTACTGTCTGGGGGTGGAGTGTGGCTCAGTGGGATAAGCCTCTGTGACTGGGAGGTCACCAGTTTGAACACCACCCTTGGAAATACAGTTACATGTCTGTGGGCCCTTGACCCCCAAATCCATGGGTGTGGCAGGGTGTGACCCTGCACTATGACCCCCAAGCTTGTTTTCACCTGTGTATGTGTGTCTTATGGAGAGCAAGATGGGGTAAGTAAAAAGAGAATTTTCCCATGATGATTAATGAAAAATCACTATCCTACTTCTGCCTACTTTATTTGCATCCTCCATGTACTCCGTCACCTTCAACTACTCATGCACCCTGTGAGTTTGACTTGGTGCTACTTTGTCCTCAATATTCATACCTGTCAACACATCACCAGCTGTCCTGATGAGGGGTGCCAGCCTCGGCGTGGGACGCTCACACGACCATTTACACATGCCTGAGTTCACTCAGGTTCCAGGACATACTGAATGCACACCAGGGAGAGACATAAGCAGGACGTACAAGTACACAGACTATGTTATGAGCTATTTTGGGCATCACAAGAATAAACACACAAAAACAAGCATAATCCACACAAACAGATGGCAAAAAATGACACAGACTTGGCAGCTGAGCTACCAGAAGCACTCAGATGCACACAGAGCAGGTTCTCGCTGAACACACCGACTCTGAGAGGCCTCCTATCTGCCATGATGACATTAGCCGCTGATGCTAAAACACAACTGGTCACAAAGGACCAATTAGGTGCCACCGAAACCGGAAGCAGTCTAAGCAATTTTATACTATGAGGAATGGGGGTTTGTGAAATACAGGAATTAGCTGGTCATGATCAATAAATACGCCTAATGCTTTAAAAAATTCAATAAATACTTCTAAAGAACCTTAACAACGAAATTTGTTACTGATTCCAAAAAATGAGACAATACCAAATAAATCTGCCAAAGCCCTCAAATGAAAATGGAAAATTAACAGCTGGAAAAATGTGCTAATAATCTTACGAATTAATTATCTGTACATAAGAGGCAGACCTCAACACGACCATTTACACGAGATTAGCAGGCCAGCCATCTGTCACTTGAGACCTAGGAATCCACGATGCCAGTGTTGTCCCATTTCATCCATTTGTCCCATGAGATAAAGACACTGGACATCGGCATATGTCCATCCACCCTACAACAGCCCAGTCCCCATCACATTAAAAAAAGACCAGCTGGGTCACAAGCAGTTTTCATTTTTTTCTCACACAACACATTCCCATTCGTTCTATCACATTCAATTTGTTGAATGTTTTAAGATGGACAAGGCCGGTTAAATGTACCCGCAGTTCATCCCAAGTAATCAGTGAACCATTGAACATACACTGCAATTTTTCCCCATAATCGGTACGATTAGAGAACTAATTCATGTGCAATGTCGCATCAGGCCCATCCTATCTTCCCTGAAACGTTTGCTATGTGATGCAGCCCATCTCCTGAATACATTCCCCATATCCCATTGGCTCGGTTGTTGGATGTCATCGTTATTTATCATTGATTTCTTCATGATATATCTACCTTTAGTTTGTTCAGATAAATGTCAGCTGCAGGATTTCAGCCGCTGTCAGATCCTGGACATGATGTTTGGGGTATCAAAGCTATGGAAGAGCATTTTCATTGTTGCTGATGACGTCTGAGGTTTAATTAAGCGAAATAACGAAGCAAGAGTCCAGAATGATCAGTCAACCAGAAATCAACCTTAAACTGCTCAGTATCTAAACTGAACATGAAGAAAGTACACTTGTCACAAAGACAGGGTGCTCTGAAAAGCTGCATGTCCCAATAAAACGGTAAATACAAAGCCAATAAATCAATGCACCAACAAAGGAAGTCGAAAGATTTGCAAGAAGGGGATGGCAATTTAATCTAAGCAGAGACATGTGGCAACATCATGCCCCGTGTCTTTCTCTGGATACTAGAAACCTCGCCCGCTGTAATTAATAACCGCTGTCAGACTTGAACTACTCAGTGCGCAGCAGCAAACAACGAGGTCCGGCGTTTTAATGTAAGGCAGATAAGAGGAGCACACATGGGCAGAGGTTATCGGTATGAAATATGGGTCTGCACGTTCCTGTTTTAGAGAGGAGAAACCTTGAGGGGGTGGCAGGCGCTCACGGCGGGGGCACAGCCCTACGGATAATGCAGAGGAAGCGGGGCGGCGTCAATAACGCCTTATCTCAAGGAATGTCTGAGTCCTTGAGACTCCCACCATGCACAGGCAAGAACAGTTTACCCTTGCCACCAGTAGAGAGGAATAAAATAACATCATAAAAAGTGACGGCCCTTCCGTTGGGATACGTGCACATTACAATCAAACGAAAGAATCGGAATTAAAACGCACGTTTTATCTGCCCCAAGATCTCAAGTCGAGCAGGAATTTTAGAAACCAGTGCCTGTAAAATTGTGCACTTTGCAACAAGAGTTTGAGAATATGGAAGGCGAATGATTATTGATGACAGTAGAGATAGTCCTAAGATTTGCCCGATTCACGTCGGATACACATAAACTACAGGGAAGGCTCTGAACGTTTTCTGTCCCCGATCACGAATGCACGTAAGTAAGCCAAATCCCTTTTGAAATTTTTAACTTCTTTGTTTTCAAGAATAACCCTTTTATGTATTTCATACAAATGTGAAAAATATTTTTTTTTCCTTGCAGCTGATGCAATTCACCAGTCTCACCACCAGATGTCAGGCGCTACGCTGATATGTGCGCACATTTCCGGGTTTGGATTCCTGCGGTGAATTGCCATCTGGTCTTTGATCACTTATTCATTCTGATCCAGAGCTAAAGAATAATAAATGCTCGGAAAATGGGACATGCATTTGTTTACCGCTCTCACGGACGACTGTTAATTACACAGCGATGTTCTGAAACTGGAAACGAAACCTCACCTTAAATTCAGAGTGCAGCCATACATTTCTCTATGCTGCATTTGCCACGTTTCAAGCATGAATTTTGTAAGCTTTTGACAAGTATTACGGAATTGATTAACACGAGGAAAATTCCCATTGAAAAAAACGGTCTGTTAGAGCAAATATACCCACTTTGATCCCTTTCATGTACATTAGAATGACCCAGCAGAACTAAGGATTCAGACACTAATACCCAGATTAGAAAATCATTGCTGTCTATGTAGGTCATAAACTCGGCTCACAAATTTGATTTAATTACCTCAGGAAACCAACACACACACACACACGTTTGTATTCATATCTTTGTGGGGACCCTTCATTTCTAAAAACCCTGATCCCAACAATGAAACCTTAACTCCAACCCAGCCCTAACCTTAACCATGAGTAACCAAACAAAATACAAGACTTTTTTTTAGCTTTTTCATCGCGTTCACAGATTTTTAAAGGTTGAACTGTCCCCACAAGGTCAAAATGACATGGTTTTATCACATTGTGGGAACATTTGGTCACCACAACATAATATATACATGACCATACCGACACACACACACACACACACACACACCAGAACCTGCAGAATGTATCTAATATAAAAGCCCAATGTGTCATTAAATCCAAGAACAGTGACACTGTAAAGTCCAGAACAGGTCAAAGCAGCATTCTTAATGATATCTATTGGAGTACTATAATCCCATTCACTACATTGGCCGGATACCGATGTAAGTTGATCCGTACTACAGATTCAAGTTTGGAAACTCAGTCATATAGAATGGGATTGATGTGGAGTGTGCGTGACCTGGGAGAGAGTGCAGTGAAAAACTGCCTGATGCACAATGGGTGGGGCTCAATGTAGAAAGAAATACAGTGATTACAGTGTAGCTGGTGGCAGCAGGAGGCACCCATAACAGTGGTAACGTCACATAACCTCATTACCCGAACACCTCAGTGCCCCTGAAAAGTCTATGAACGGTGAGCTTACTTTGCCCATCACCACAGTATCCAATCACAAGCAGCCTCGCCATTCTGGGAGGAATGCAAGTGAGATGAAATATCTTCCACCATTTGCATCCTAGTGTGAGTTTTACTTACACAAAAATGTTCTGACAGAATAAAAAATGACTAGTTCAAAGAGATGACCAATCAGATTATAGATGGGGCAGGACCAAGACATTAGATTGGTTGGTCCTGCCTCCTATTAGTTGCTTGGATTTGCCTCTTCTACAATCTGATGCGTTATCTCTCTAGACCAATCATTTTTCGTCATGTCCTCAGAATATTTTTGTGTAAATAAAATTCCCATGCGCCATTTAGATCACAGAGAGCTCACTTTGTGCACAAATATGAATAGCAATGCTCAGTGGGAAAACAGGCCAGGATAACCCAATTAAATGGTCAAAGTAGGCAATTCACCTTTGCAGGGAGGAAGGTACAATTCATTTCTCTTAATGGGGGATATGGCATGAGCACCCCATAGCGTGCAGCGGGTATCGGCTAGGCCAGTGTATTAATGGGAGATTTATCAAGAGAACAGAACGTGGTGCCAATTCCTTTGTTCACAGCTTCCAGTGTTGAGCAGTGCTATTGCTATGGACAACTGTGATTAAACAGTTAAATGGCTGCGATTAGCTTTTACCTTCTCAGTCAAAGTTATCAGAGAAGTTCAAACCAGCAAGGATATATTAACACAACCATGCAACATCCTCAGCTTATGACACTGGACTAACTCCTTACTTTACACAGATGTGGCCACAGATAAAGAATTTCAGGCAGGAATAACAATTTATTCTTCATTAACCTTTTTGATACATGAGCTACACTGGCAATTCTCTAACTGCACGAATGCTCACGCTTCTCAGGGATCAGCTGATTGGTGTTCTTGAAGGATATAATCACAAACAGACCACTTACTTGAAGGAGAAAAATAATGAAAGACGGCTTTAGTACCAACCGGTAAATCAAGATGAAAAATGCCAGCTTTACTATAACCGCACAACAGGACAGCCAGTGTGCGTGGCATCCTCTGAATGCATGGAGGCTTTTTTAGTTTTTAACTGGGTTAGCGCAACAACCTTGAGTGATTTTGCAAAGAGAAGAAGAGACAGACCTGAAACTATCCATGAAAACAGGGAGCAGGGGCCAGTAGATCTTCAACAGCATTTTTTTTTATTACAACTGGATCAAGCCAAACCACAAGTGTCAAGCAGACTCACAACATCAAGGCTGGCCTTGTCCTGCTCGCAAAGAGGGGGTGCACCCTTTCCACTGAGCTTAGGGCTGTCGCATTCGCTGGTATTCTTTCCAGAATCAAGATACGAATAAATTTCCTTGACATCAGTCATCATGAGAAAGTTTTACTAGCCAAAACCTTTTAATCTGTCACATTTCCCAGAATTCCAACTCTTTACTTTGGTTAAAATGTTAACCAAAGGGGGTTAAAAGGTTAAAAAGCTTTGAAAGCTTTTGCTACCTACTAGCACGTCCATGTTCCATGCAAGTAAAGCAAATGCTCTTTCCATAGACTTCCCCAGTGCGCATCTTAAAAAAATAAGTCTTAAAAAAAGAAAAGCATTTACTGAGTATTAGGCCCACAGAAAAACACAGTTCACCAATTTGTAACACCCAATTCTTTGAATACTTATACAGAATTAAACAGTTTGAGTGAAGTCAAATAATAATAATAATAATAATAATGATAATAATAATAATCATGTTTATTAAGCAGGTTCAGAAGTCTTTGTGTTACAGTAGGCTACATCTAGTACTTACTGTCAAGTACTTTTGTAGACTTCTACCGTGATTTTATGACTCTTAAGGTGATGTGATCGGCCAGTGATGCCGCTTCCAGAATGGTCTCTGCCAAGCTAATGTGAATTGAGAGAAAAACCACAACGAGGACTGGGCTGGTAACGAGGCTTTGAGAAGGAAATGCGGTTGTTCAACCGCCACATCGGGAATGATTGCCACCATCGGTGTGGAAAACGTGATGGTCGCGATCTGAGCGGAGATCAGTATGTGATAAGGGCACTGATACAAAGTTCACATTTCAGTGAACAGTTAACCCCTAGGAATCAGCCTTAAGGACCCATTAAACAACAGCGGCGAACGCCTCCTTCCGATCTTCATCGGCGCTTTAGAAGCGCATAACTGGGCTTCATCAACGCAGTATCAATTGACTGTTGATTTACTGTTTGGACGTAAATATACATTTAAATAAGAAAAGTAAGCTGGCAATACGAACCAAAAAACATCGATTGTAGGATTATCTAATTTGTACGATTAACTAAACTATACTTGAACACCGGCAGCGATTAATTGATTTTAACTCCTAATGAAGTGTCGCAACATAAACGCTAATGAAACACGTGGATTACGTTATTGATGCTTTACCTTTATACTCTATGCTTTTCATGAAAATATCAAAACGTCGGTCGTCACGTTGTAGGTCGCAATATTGTCAGAGGTCCAAATGTAAAAGTTGGATATGTAAGAATCATCATATTCTTTATTAACTCGATTATTGATTTTTTTTGCAATTAAAAATATCTCTAGCAAGTCTGAAAGTTGCTGTGAACTTTTGAAGGGATGTTTCATTATATCATTCTTTGTCACGGCCCCTCCCGTCTCTCGCACGCACCATTACCCTCGACTAATATTATGAAGAAATAAGAACAGATTGTTGGGAAATATGCAAATTGCTCAGTCAAGGTATTATTTTATAATATTCTCGATCCCGAAAAAACAGATGGCTGACGGCAATTTTGTGTATCGCTGTATATTTACTTTAACACTATATGGTCCCGCAATGCGGCTGGCGTGCACCCATGATAGGCTTTTAACGAAAAGGCAAACGGGAAGGACATAACGCGAATGTATCCGCGCTGTTATTAATCACGCCCGAATAATGGTACCATCCATCCATCCATTTTCCATGACGGCCATTCTGCAAGCCCTGAGTCAGTTGGAGAAAATGCAAACAACACACACACGCACACACATACACACAAACACAGTTTTGTAATTATGTCTTTGCAGGGACTCTCCATTCATTTCATTGGGGAAATCTCTAATCCCAACATGATGACCTTAACCCCTACCCAGCCCTAACCTTAACCATAAGTAACCAAACAAAATATAACATTTTTGGCATTTTTAGTTTTTTGATTGCAATCACAGATTTTTATAAAATTGAGTTTTCCGAAAAAGTGGTTCCCACAACGTCAAAATGACAGTTTTTTTAAATCACATTGTGCGGACATTATGTATTACATTCTGGAGACATTTGGTCCCCACAATGTAATATATACATGACCCACACACACAGAGGACTCGAAACTCGAACCCACAGTTGTGGAAGTGAGAGGCCACCGGTATCTACATAGTAGGAGATTGTAAAAAAGAAGAAACACATTGTGTTCATGCAAACACAATTTGTAAACTACCATTAGCATTTAGCTCAGTGATTTTTCTCATTAAAATTAGGCCTACGTACATTTGAGGGACGAGATGAGTGTAGATTTATTAAACCGTTGAAACAGTCAGTGAAAAGCCGGCTGTTTATAGAAGTAGAAGCATTTAATTGACGATACATCAGCTTTTTGCCTGCAGTAAGATTACAATAGTAATGAACTAATGGTCGTTAAGAGTGATTTCTCATGATGATCTGCCCTTTCATTTGTGTACTGGCTTGAAATCAGAGCTCTGGCAATAAAAGCACTGGAAACGTTTCTGTCGAGACTCAGATCACTGCCAGTTCTAGTTCTTCAGATTTCTTTTCCAAAGCCAAAAGGCGTGATATTATTTTAAACCGTGTTAAAGTCGGATTCACCTCGAAGGATGCAGACCTCAGTTTGTTGGAAATGGGAAAGTCTGTGTATGTCCTGTGAAGATAGAGGTGAAGCCAGCCATGGGCGCAGGCTGCGTGACACCAGACCATTGTGAGTTTTAATGTGTTTCATTCCTGGTGCTGCAAGACTTTAAGATGCAACCGTCCCTTTGTTGGCATTTTAATTACAGGCTTGACACTGGACCAGGGATTAGTTTCTCATTATATATATGTGTGTGTGTGTGTGTGTGTGTATATATATATATATATATATATATATAGAGAGAGAGAGAGAGAGAGAGAGAGAGAGAAATGTATTGGAACAGAAAGAAAATGAGTGAATGGTGTGTGAGTGAGTGTGTGTGTGTGTATATATATATACTGTATATATATATATAGAGAGAGAGAGAGAGAGAGAGAAATGTATTGGAACAGAAGGAAAATGAGTGAATGGTGTGTGAGTGAGTGTGTGTGTGTATGTATATATGTATATATATATATATATATATATATATATATATATACACATACATACATACACACACACATACATACACACACACACACAAAATTATTCATTTGGCACCAAATTGAGTGGTATGCTACCACAATGAGCGCCTTGTAAGACGCTCGATTTTTTTTTTTGCTGCAGACGCATGAAATGCTTACAGCCTAGAGGAATTCACTACCGTTCATGCGCCAGTGTTCATCGCCAATGTACTCTTCGTCTTGTAATTCCATTAACTTCCCTACCACACTACCTACAGTATAATCCATTGCTTGCAATATACGCATGGCATGCAATGAGAAATCTTGTTTCTTTATTTAATCAATTAGTATATTCCAATTATTTCCATAGCATTCTGACTATATAACTATCCATCCAACCACCCATGCATTTTCTGAAACCACTTGCCCTATTCAGGGTTGCTAATAACTTAATGTACTAGCCTACATATAGCATAGTACATGTTCTGAATGAGCAGTTGAAGGGATGTAGATGGATATGTACGATATTCGGTAATGTTTTGTTTTCGGTTTTACGCATTCTGGACCTGGAGAAAATGAAATAAATACCACACAATAAAAGGACTCTAAATCTGAAGTCGCTAAATCAGAAATACAAAGTCTCAAAAAATCCAACTAATTGCACTAGCAAAGAATAGTCCTTGCTGGTCGAAGCACATCTACGAAGTAGTTACTTCATAAGATATCTGCTAAAAGATTAATGTGTGACAGTGGCCTAAAACTAGCCACTACTGAATCTGTTTCATTGTGC
>JAODLD010000120.1:1302685-1317153 GCA_026781065.1 Mormyrops boulengeri
TATATAGAGAGAGAGAGAGAGAGAGAGAGAAATGTATTGGAACAGAAAGAAAATGAGTGAATGGTGTGTGAGTGAGTGTGCCCTGTGATGGGTTGGTGCCCCATTCTGGGTTGTTCCCTGCCTTGCACCTCTAGCCTCTAGGATAGAGTCCAGACTCCCCTTGACCCTGAAAAGGACAAGCAGTTACAGAAAATGCATGGATGGATGGATTTTATGCGTTCCTTGTATGAACTCCTAAGAGAGGGGAAGGACCATTCCTTCTCAAAAAAAAAAAAAAAATATTATTTCTAAACCAAATCTAATCAGTCCATTAATACTACAGAATGATTCAAAATAAGCGATAACGCCACAGCAACCTTTACTGACTGTTCCCCATAATTACAAGTGACATCCTTATCGCGCAGGGATGGAATGAGGCTGCCGCCCCGTGCCGGGGACGCGGCGCGGCGGTGGTGGTGTCCATTGTCTCGGGAAACACAGGTCGGGCCACGGCGCGCCATCTTATTTCCTCAGCCAAGGGCCGCATAGGTGCCGAAGAAAGGCCCCGTTTGAGTGACGCGGCCGGGGAGAAAGAGTTGGCACAGGGGCTTGAACTGCATCCGACAGATGGTTGGCGTCCCTTAAAGGCAGCATTGTGGGAGAGGAGATTGAGTTTTCAAAAGGGTCACTGTTGCATTCTTCCTCTTTTCGTTTTTCCCTCCTCAGTCTAAGAACATTTGGTTGGCACCTATTACCTTTCTGGGGAGGTATATTCTATTGTATGTGTTCATATACAGTATAATTTAAACGAGATTTTTTTTATCTACTTATTTTTTTTTTTTTGGAGGGGGGGTTGGTAATTGGTTCTAAATTCTCATCTGCATTGTTTATATAGGATAATTTGACACTTAAATCAGGACATCAAATCTGATTCATCAGCATTGTTTCCAAGATAGCAGCTCTGGGCTGGATGTAGCTTCGCATAGACTATCGCTATATTCTTGGTGTGTGATTACCCAGAATGGCCTCTACAGCGCCACCCGTTGTCCACTTGTACAGCTCATATTTCCAGATCGCAATCTGGCAACCAGCCTTTCTGAAGGGTACAAGGACCCACCTCCCCTCCCAAGATCTCCCCTAAAGCCCCTTATACTACTGACTACTGCTGTCAGCAGTGATGGTGTCTCATACAAAGGGCAATGTTTGTGCACCTGCCCATCCCCTGTCTCTGTTTTCATTACTTAACCTTAACATTACGTCTCAGAAACACATCTACCTGATTCTGTCTAAACCAAGAGGGAATTAGAGGCAGGCAGAGCAGAATATTACTATATTACAGTGAATCCCACGGTGGAGCACAGCCAGCTACCATGAAGAAGGTTCAGCACTCCAGAAGACTAAACCAACATTTATCACTGACTTCCAGGAAGAAATACACAGGCAGTATCGTAAAATCTCACCCGGCCAGAGAATAACCACATGTGCTTAAAATTATTATATGTTCTTGTAGTTTTCAAGGCATCTTCTACAGAAGCTTTTGAACGTGTCAAAGGACTCAATAAAGCTGTATTTTTACAGTGGAGGGGGTGGGTTGTGAATGAATAATATATCATTTAACAATGTGTAATGTTGGCACCGAGATGAAGGGGTCATCACTGGGACTGATTCCTCGCTTGCCGAAATGCAACGTTCAAGGTTGTTTCACTCGCAAGCCGCCGTCTTTGCTGCCATGTGCGGGATTCCACAAAACATGCCTCACCTTTAACGAAAGCGGCTGAACAGGAAGAAAAGAACGCAATTAACTGTCAGCCAGACAACAGGCAGGAAAATTGACCTGAGACAAGATGTCAGTCACATTTCTACATTACTGGCATGCCCCCTCTCCCTCACCCGCACCCTGCAGGCCATAAATCCATCCCTTACTAAATGAAGATAGTGTTTTCACCACAATATCCACTTATAAAAAACACAGAAGGTTAGAGCAGAGTTTTAAATTCAGGGAAAAAACAAGGAGGAAAAGAATCTCTATTATCGTTATATTAAATACTAATGTTCTCTTGGCTTGGGAAACTGCCCAATTCTTTGATGCCTTTATGTTTTCCCTGAATTGCATTGTGGGAAAAAATTAGGAACAACATGGACATGTCACAGCCCTCCCCGGCAAGTTCTATATATCAAAATTAAGATGATTACCTTGTTCAATTCAGTTCAATTCAATTCAGTTTATTTTTATATAGCGCCTTTTATATAGCTGTCCCAAGGCGCTTTACATGGATTTGTTGTGATGTATCATTAGGGAGCATAATACAGAATGGGAAAAAGGAAGGAAAGAAATTAAATAAAGAAAACCAGATGACAACAGAGGAGAGGAATCAAAAACTCTCTAGTAAGGAGAAACAAAACCTCTGGGGGTCAACTGGCTGCCACCCCCCTGGGCGCACTGGCATTACTGAAAACAGAACAGAGTGGACTTGCTTGCTAAAAGGTAGGTATAAGCTGTGATTAAGGATCAAGCCAAATTCCATCAATGAGTCTGTTCTCCATGCTGGCCTGTGTAGGGCGGCACTGAAGGCTACACACACCATGATACAGTTCGTAGGTCCCATCCGTGATCTGGACTCCAGTGAACCTGGTCTCCAGCTCAGATGGTGCCCACCCCGGGCACCACCCGGACATCTGGGAAGGCAGAGAGCATGGATGGTCAGAACATGCATTGACACATAAATGGACAAGCATAGTAGATAAAAATGGGATGTGCAGCAGCACCAGGAGCTGTACTTACGGTGTGTTAGGTTGCGAGTAAGCTAAACTGAAGGAATGGGTCTCCAGTCGAGATTTAAAGACCGAGACCGAATCGGAAGCCCGAACACAGGCTGGTAAACCATTCCACAATATAGGTGCCCTGTAGCAGAATGCCCACTGTCACTTTATTTATATGTGGAATGACGAGGAAACCTGCATTCTGTGATCTGAGTGGACGATGCGGCTTGTAAACTTGAAGTAAATCTGTCAGGTAGGCAGGAGCTGGACCGTTAAGTACTTTATATGTAAGTAGGTTGACAACATGGCTGCTTAGTGGTCAGCACTGTAATTTCACAGGTCCCCCACTGTGGGTTTGAATCCCACTCTTGGATCAGCATGTTGCGTTTGCACTGCATTGGTGTCTCTATTTGGACCTTCCCCAAGTTCTCTGGTTTCCGTTGGTATCCCTTGTCCTTGTGCTGGATAGTTGGAAATGTATTTTTTTGTATTCCCTCAAAAGTGTGGTTGGCTGTGAAGATCTTCTGTGCTGTGCTCATATTTATACCGTGCTACACTATCAACAGAGAAAGAACATGAATCTCCCCATCAGTTAGACACAAACCCTCTCCAAATGGCCAGGTTTGCATTCAGCTGCTATGGTCCCGACTCGGAGCATCATCGCCATCACTGTGAGCCGAACTTTAGGAGCAAACGCTACACTCCCATCTCCAAGAAGACTGGTTTCCACAAGAGCCAGACGAACCGAGGGTGGGGAGACGTCTCGCTTGCCTTCCATGGTGCTTTTTTTGCAAAGTCCTATTGGACGGGGAAGCAAAGAAGGAAAGTTGTACTGAAGTCCCGCAGTCTTTATGTCGCAGTGTATTAGTCAGAGTGGGATCGCGGACAGCCAGATCTTCACACGGCTTACAGACGGATGACGTCACAGGAGCCCCATTCCCAAAGCCTTGTTGTTACCCTGCCGAATGGAGCACATTATTCTTTAATAGTCTTTCTGGTATATGGTTATCAGAATACAATTGCCAGTGCACAGGATCTAAAACTAATTACGTACATTCCACTGAAAAATTATCATTATTGCTGCCTCTGGGACCCATTTTCTTCCCTCACAGAGGACCCCTCCCATGGCCTGGTCACTCCAAATGCACCAGAGACCAGATGGGGTGTGATAAATCACGGCCGCCGAGCTCGGCACAGCAAGACTAGCATTATTCTATATCGGCACCAAAATCATTTTTCATTTTTTACTTGCCCAACATGCATACAAATTATAACGCATATATTTTCGGATTTTTGCGATTGATTTCTCGAGTGAGATTCTGTGGCACTTTCCAGCAAGGTGCTTCACATGATGGCTTCCTCTTAAAATGCACAAAAGTGCGTTTGAAACTATAAATGTATCTTTATATTACTGACAAGTTGCTCGAATTGCGGGATGAGCTGGAACAAATGGGTTCATTGTCTGTATGACTGTAGCATCAGTAATGATGAAAGGGCTCACTCAACAGTCCATTAATTACCCTGCACTGCCACATCGTTGAGATTAACTGTTTCTGACATGAAGCTAAACACAAATTTTTTTGGACCTCTGTCATGTTTATGATATTATATGTTTCGTATTATGATCAATAAACTGAGTACAGGCAGTCCCCACGTTAAGAACATCTGACTTACAGACTCGTACTTACGAACGGACTGCCATAAAGCCCATTATATAAAAAATTTGGGTTAAATACAATGGTTTGTAATAACAAACACACACACTGCTATGTGACACTGATGAAAATATTGTGCGGCTTCAGCGGTTTGTCAGCTCGAGATACAGTGCAGTACTGTATGTAGGTACTTTATCACTGTATAATTGTTATTATTATTATTATGTACTGTATTCTTATTTTTCCAGCTTGCCTACAGATTAGACTTAACAACAGACTTAGGGAACGGATCTCATTCATAACCTGGCAGTTATCAGAGGGGTCACTATACTCGCTGTCGGCCATCAGATCTTTACAAATGTGCAACTCCACTGACCTTTCATATATGTTAAAAAAGACATAATAGTTCAGAATTATTGTTGTTTTTCAGGATGATTAGACAACACGAAGCCCAGAATTCATACCAAATAATTGCCACCAGAAGGTACTGCTCCATTGCATAGCTGTGATTGTTTAAATTATTACCCGTAAGAGGGATGATGCACTCTTCACGGTTCATCACTCACACATCTGCGCCCAGATGCTCCAAGACCAGCTATGCACACGTTCTTGGCTCAGATCTATAAAAAAACAAGGCCCTCCCTCACGCCTCCGTTTGGATAAGCGGGCTGGTAAATATCACTGCCAAACAATACTAATGATGTCATACAATACTAATGATGTCATACAATACTAATGATGTCATGGTTACATATGTGTGACCCATCCCTTGTTTCCCCTTTGACTCGCCCATTGTGACTGAATACCCCATGATAGACCACCATCCTATCCAGGGTGTCCCAAGTCTGATTACTCCCCATAACTGGTTATGGATGATGGAGGGAAGTTAAAAATGGAATAAAATAGGGATTTTCTCTTGTTCTTAGATTGGCTCTTGGAGAAAAGTGAATTATTTTTGAGGATACTCTAAAAGCATACCGCTACACACAACAACATTAGCTCAATAACTCAAGTTACTGAAGCATGCTGCAATTCCATTTAATCCTAATTGATCCCTGGATTTGCTTTGAATGGTAAACGCTATACATTGGCTTTTCAACTGATTACCTCTCCACATGCTCTGCACACACGCTGAAATCCGTGCCCCCGTCAGGCAGAATAAGATTTCAGACAGATACTCTCACCCTGCCGTTATGTTAGCCAGGAAACTCATTCATAAGTGAGCTCAATTACATACCACTGTTGTGATAACCCAAAGACCTGCCCACTGACAGTATTGAAACAAATAAAGAACTTTCCGGAACACTGCTGGGGACCTCTTCTCCACTGTTGGCAGCTTTCTTTAATAGATGTGTAAATAACAGCTAGAATAAATGCTGGTATTATCAGTTATGGCATGTGTGGCTATGTGGCCATTGCAGGAGATATTCAGCCATGTTAATGACTTTTACTCATTCATAGTTACAATTCAGGGCAGTCACAGCGAGTCACGGCATGCACCGAACGCATATCTGGCTAAGATTTCATTGCTAATGCACTTACTTATAATGCTGTCATAAAGACAGAATCACAAGGGCAAGGGAGCATAGTAAAGAATTCAAAGTATTCAACAAAACAAGCATGCACACGTTATAATTGGGTGCCAAACTTTTCATGCGAAAAAAACCCCGCTGACCCTTTGTTAAGTCACTTCCTCTTTATGTTGACTTCAATGCTCCATTGGTTGGAAACAACGTAATAAGTGGAAAAACCATAACATGTCGACGACGCAGTCAGTGAGTGTTTAGCAGCGTCTTATAAAGATCTGTGTGCACATTTTAATGGGCATTTATGGGGGGGGGGGAGCACAGGAGATGGCAGGAAGCCAGAGGAGGGAAAATGAGGGAGCGGAGGAGAGGGAGAGAGGCGAGGAGAGACGCAGAGACTGACAAGGAGGGGCGGCGGTGAGCACGGTGGGGGGGGCGCCTTGCCTGACCCCTGGGCGTGATGAATGATGGGGTACAGGATGCAGGGCGCCAATGTGGGCCAGATAGCCACGGGCTCCTCCTTCGCTGTGCTGCTGTCGCATGCCAAGGGAGATGGGCAAAGGGCGCGGGCGGTTCGTCGCCTGAGAGCCTATTCCGCTACAAACTCTCAGCGCTGTAGTCCCTCCAGCTACCTTTCCCTACACGCGTGACTCATACTTCTCGCCTTTGCATGTAATTGAGCGAGACATAAGGAGAGACACCTCGCCCGCCAGTCACGGGGACGGCCCCCTTACATGCCACGCTGCACCAAGGCTGGTAAAATATTAATTACCGCTATGCCTCAGACTTGTGCCTTCCTTAGCACTGGCAACTGGATCATCGATTGAAGGAAACCTGCAAATGAGGTCCCGCTTCCCCCGAATGCAGAGAATATATGTGTTTCGAGAGATGCCCGCTGACGGCGGGTGGGGGGAGGGTTGCGAGCCCGCGATTATATCGAATGAAAGAATTCAATTTAGGTGCCGGTTTATCACCGAGGCGGAGGGGGCGCGTGCTTGTCAGAGATTGGGAGAAGGAGCTCGTAAATCACCCCCACATCCTGAGGGCTGCTAGGGAAATCCGAGGTGGGGAGGGGTGGGGGGGGGGGCATGTCACTCGCATCCCCAGCTCAGCGGGGCAAGAAAACGTCTGCAGCTGCAGACAGTGTGAGAAGCCCTCCTGAAGGCAGACTGCACCCTGTACCCATCTCCCCGCCTTTCTTGCTGCACAGCTGCTTCCAAAAACCTGCGACGGGCCAACAACTGGCACAGGATTAAAGTGACGCAGCTTTGAGCGGTGTCTTACATCCCGAAACTCTTTGACTGATTTTTTTTTCACTGCAGCCACGCCAGAGATCCTGAAAGCATGTAGAAGAACTTTGAGACACAGATGTGAAAGTGAGGCTCTTAAAGACCCAGGACCGACGTCTGCGCAGCTAGCTGAGGTGAGGCCCTGGTTTCTGTGAAAGCCCATTTTTTCCACTTGATTTGCCCCCATCAGGACACCTACTGCAAATGGTGCCGCTAAAATAAACTGAAACACTAAACTACATACTCGTTTAGGGTGGAGCAGAAATCGTCAATCATTGCTATTTTTCTGCTAAACCCTGAATACAAACAAACTGAACTCTTTAAGATGTTCTACTGAAGAGGCTCTTGTGCTAGGATGCAGCCTCCCCGTACCCTCCATTAACCAACCACTGATGGGGATGTCTCTGTTGCTATTGGCTTCTTCTCTACTGCATCACCAGACAGCTTCAGTCATAGGGGGATGTCATCCTCAGCTAGTCGTCTGCAAGTTGCTGAAGGAGACTGCACCCCAGCACAACGGGAGGGGCATGAGGTTTCAGATGGCACGATGCTGTAATTGCAGATGTAATTAGATGCAATTACAATTGGTAACTGGATCTAAGGTGAGCATAATGAATGTAACGGTGAAACTAAATGTCAAGTGGACCGTGGTGTATCCCTCCCCCCCCCACCGGCTCTCTGTATGCTACCTACCAGGCTTCCTGCAGTGAGGGGTGCTGGCCTGCCCTTATGAGGAGCATAAAAATTAATCTCTTAAACGACGTGTTAAAATAAACAAGCTTAATCAACCGTGGCTCGTATAGCGGCCGAGAGGTGCCTTTGCTGACGACGGGAGCAGTAGCAGAGCAATCCTCTCATTTTGCAGGCCCCCACCTGGAGATATGGGGCTGCCCGTTTCCTCCGAGTGCATGTTCCTCCTGCCCCCACGACATGGCCCCCCTCTCTCCAGCCAGACCCCAACTTTGCTGACTCAAGCGATAACGTGGAGAGCCAGCGGAAATAGCAGCGCTCTGATCTCCAATCTCTCAACGCTTAAAGCGCTCCATCCCCGTCTCCCCTAATCCCAAATTGGACAGGTTAGGCCTCCTGATTGGCCTGTCAGGCATGCCCGTTATCACCTGAGAGTCACCTTGTCTTTTGACAGCATCGGGGGGGGGGGTTAATCTCTGCCAATCCCGGACACGCTGCAGACGGACTTTGACTGATAAGTCAGGCTCGGTTCTGTGCTGCCGGACCCCAGCGAGTGGAGGCTGCTGTCATACATAAAGTAGTCCCCAACCCCCACTGAACCCTATTGTAGCTATAGGTTAAACTTAGCAGTAAAGGCTAATAAATTCACTGGCAGCCTTCGTGTTTAGCGTCTCTGTATTTGTGCACAGCATATTTCTGTGCGTGAGTGTAAATGAGCAGCGACCCTACCCGCGGGCTCAGGGGACACGTCATTACACGGTTTTAGTTGCCATGGCAGCTCCGGGGGGCACCAACTCGGTCAGATTACAGAGCAGGGGTGACGAGCGGGTGCCGTTATTGGATTACATGTCCCCAGTTCAGAACGAAGGCCAGTCTGTGAGCTGGTTTGCTCATGAGGCCCTCAAGGGGCCAGTACCGAACGTGGAGCAGCGCATGTCACATGGTGGTGAGGCGAGCTGCAGTTGTTCTGGCTGCTGTGTAACTCCGCTGCGGTTAGCGGCTGTCTTGCCTCTCCCCCCCTTGTTGGGGAGCTGAAGTGGTTGCCTAGTTACAACCTCTTAAAGCAACAGCGTCGCCCGTGCTCTTTTTTTCGGGGGGTGGTATGGTGGGGGTATCGGGGGTGCCAGGTAGAGGTGTGGAATCATGGGAAGGGTGCTAGCAAGCTGACCCCTGGATTCCCTCCCCCTAGACCCTCGGCAGCTGGGGAGGCACCGGGAAAAGGTGGTTTGAGAAAATGACAACCTCTGGAACTGGAGCAGAAGCAGAGAGCCGCGCCAGGCGGTCAGAGCAGCACCGCAGTGTCGTCATGGTGATGCTGGGGAGCATAATGCTCGCAGGCTCTGGGTGTGAATCTAAATGCACCACTGAGTGCATGGCCCGAGGCAGCCAATGAGCTGAGGGGGGTCAGAGTGCCTATTCACAAACCGGAACTGGGGCATGAAATTAGCAAACTACCCATGATGCCATTTTGCTGATACAAGAGGGTCTCTCTTCGCCCCCCAAGCCCCTGTGCCTAAGAACAGAAATCGAATTGCAGATCTTAAAAAAGTAGCCTTTGTTTTAGAAGAAGTTGTTTGTTTGTGTAATACATGCGGGAAAAAAATGGCGATTCCCCCAGGCATACCATAATGGGATGAAATTGAAAAGTAACGTTTGCGCATTAAACACCATTAACTTTGATCCCACACCGTCAAAGCGGAGCCCTCACTGTTTACTGGATCTCCCGTTGGCTCCTACTGTGAGAAGATAATTGTGCCAGGCCGTTTGCATACAATTCACTTAATTATCGTCGCCCGTGACGGGAGGTTCCGGTCCAGAGAAGCAGAGAGGGGGGCGGTAGTTCTGGAGGTACGCGTGCAAATAGCCATGACTCTTGATGCCCCAGCCCGAAGCAGGACGTCACATGCGATGGTGCTGCATGGGTGCCGGTGCTCAGCAGCCCCAGGGGTTTAAAGAGGCACATTGCTGCTGTTGGAGGTAACGGCCAGGAACAGAGAAGCTCTGTAAGTCGGCTTCTCCTTAAGCAGCTGGCCTGTACTTAGCGGCTCACAGCTACTCCCGCCGGTAATGGGCATGCGGAGGAAATTAGGCACAGGTGAAGAAAGGCGCACACACACACACGCACACACACACACACGCACACACACACACATGCACATGCAGGCACACACATGCATGCACACACGTACACACACGCACGCACACACATGTCGGGTAAACATATCTTTATGGGGACCGCTCATTCATTTCTATGGGAAAAATGCTAACGCTAACTATGACAACCTTAACCCCCACCCTGCCCTAACCATAACCATAAGTAATCGTCCACAGCCGTCCAGCGCCAGGAAACTAGTCCCCATGAAGTAAAAAAAAACAGGTATTCATCACGTTGTGGGAACATTTGGTCCCCACAAGGTAAGGTATACCTGGACCACACACACACACACACATGTGTTTTCATGTTGACTCCCATATCACCGGACTACTGCAAAGCTGAATTAAGAAATGGACATCAAAGAAATTTTTTTGTTACAAAATGCGAGAAAAAGGTTTTTTTTTTTAAAATGTGTCCTCACGAAGATAATAATTGGTGTACACTGACAAAAAGGCACACACACAGTCACACTCACAGGCACACACACAGAAACATACAGAGATGCACACAGACAGACAGACACACTTGCAGACAGACACACACGTCGCACTATGCAGAAAAGTGCCTGATGCAGTGTCTGGCTCGCTGCCCATCTCAGCCCACCGACAGCTCAAGGCTTCCTAAGTGTAATTAATGCACTGGTAATGATGCAGAAATGAATAATAATGAAAACAGACAAGCAGGGGGGCAAATTCTGCCATTGTCATATTTCTATCATATCATCCAGAGGTAATATCAAGTAAATGCCCAGGAAGAATAAACAGGAAGAATAAACACAGCAGAGTGGGTGGTTAAGAAGGCTCTGGGTAAGAGGTGGTGGGGAGGGAGATAGCGACTTGCCCCCCGGGCGATCGATCGGACATGGATTCTGGCACGGTTGGCTTCCATGAAACGATTACCGGGAGTGAATACACGGAGGCTTAATTGGTGGGGTGTATTGATTTCTCCTTCGATGATGAACACTGAGCACATCGTAGCTGCTGGCAGTCGATCGGCAGACAAAGGGAGACGTGTCGCGCCAAGGGTCTGGCCTAATACCTTAATCATGCTCCATAACCGAAAAATTAATCTCACCGCTGCCATTTTACATGGGATCCATGTGTATGGCCATGAGTTCCCATGATAGACCTGCATCCATCTACGGTTCCTATCCCATGGAGGTTTTCTGTCGAGTCTCTGACATTCATTCAACCTCAAGCCTCAGGAGATACATTTAAGTCATTGTTTACCCAGCAAGTCGCCTGTTTCAGCTGTGAGTAAAACACTGACGAGGATATAAAGTCAGGGGATGCGCTTGTGACGGGCTGGGCTTTGAAGAAGGCTTACGTTCTGATTTACAGACAACAACGCGATTTCTGTTACAGAATCACAGCCTCGAGGGGTCTGGGCAAACTGGAGCATGGAAACAAGGCAGAGCCAAAATGGCTCCTTCTCGACTGGGGAGCTCAGCCGCACTTAAAGGGAGCAATGGGGCAGAATACCACCAGCTTCCTACCAAAAAGACAATCTCCCACCAGAGCAGACATTACAGCCAGAGGCAGGCTAATAGGATAACTGCTCTCACTCTAACAAATTAATTATATCATATTCATTTTGTGATATTTCCTAATATCTGTCTGGGTGCTTAAGGAAGACAATTTGGCTTCTCGGTGCGCAGGAGACCAGTCGGGACTGACAGAAAGCTTGATATGTTGGCCACCCCTGCCGCCAGACCTGCTAATGAATGGCCCCATAATTCTTAATATTAATGAAGATGAGGGGTATTGGATGCCCCCCCCCCCCCACCGCATGGAATGTTGGGCTTGCCGCATCGATTGTGCTCAGAGGGCAGATGGGATGGGGACGGCATTAGGGGCGTCCACAGCCGTCCAGAGCCATCGATTGTAGGCTCCCTGTGAGAGGGCCGTTGTCTCAGATAAGACGGATTAAACCACTGGGGCGGCGCTGGTGGCTTGATGTCCCCCCACTTCCTCTGGTCCCCTCCAAAGCTCTAAATTCAGCAGCGCACGTAGGGCGTCTGAGTGGTCAGGGGCTGGGGGCGTTGCTCTGTTTCACATGTCACGTCTTTAACGACGCTCCCGCGTAGCACCGCGATCTAGGAGGAAAGCGGCTGACCGGGACAGTACTGCACTCTGATCGGAGTTCCTTACCGTGTCGAGCTCTGTGGATCTCTGCGCTGTGTAGCTGTTCAGCTCCTCATGTTGCTGTGCTGTTGCACGAGGCTCAGTAATGACATCTGGCCCCCGGATTAACATCTCGGTTATTCTCCCAGTAATGGGCATTACGTGAAATGTAAAGGTTTAAAATGTGCCCATGTAATGGGAAAGAGTAGCTATCCTGCTGCAGAAAGTCATTATTCCTCAAGGAAGCAGCAGAGCTTCTCTGGTAGGCACACAGGTTTGGCCCTGCTCTGTGACAGCAGGCCTCCTGTGAAGCGCTCAGTTCCTGTCCTGCTCTTAATGTTGTGTTTTTTCTTTTTTTTTTGCGAAAATGTTTCACGTCCATTTTTGGCCCTTTCGCGCCGCCTCCGAGCTAAAGCACCAACAGCAGCCACCCGGATCCTGGGAATGACACTAACTCCAGTACCATCTGGGCCCCTGGAGCTCGCAGACATCCGGGCCGCCGCGCTGTCTAGAGTGAGGATTCAGCATGATTCAGCCTGCCGCTCTGCTTCCGCCATGAAGTTGTGGGGACAGCGAGACCTGGAATGTAACAACCCCCCAGTCCCTTCTAAGCCAGCCCACCCTGATCACACCCCGCATGGGTTGGGGCACAGGCTATCCCTGGTCTCCATGCCCCTTCCCCTCTGGTGGGCTGGGTGAAGTTCCCGCTCTGAGGTTCACGACTCGAGGCTCATCTACAGAATGCTAATCCCATCCGACAATCTGGACACTAATCTGGACACAAGTCCTTACAAAAGGGCACCAGGATTGTGCTCTGAGTGGAGTGAGGGTAAAAGATGGGAGGTTCCCCCGGCCACTCACCACTCACCATCTTGCTGCGGCTGACTTGGGAGGAAGCTACAGCACGGTCTGCTCGGCTGGGCATGAACATAAAGAAACATCTGGAAAGAATAGGGAGGCTGCCTTCACTTGCAGCTGGACATTGATCGATTACATAAACCGTTATTGGACATGCCAGTTGTCCTGGGTGGCATCTCTGAAGCTCTGCCCACCCTTATTGTCCCCAGAACCACATGAAGAAGTTCTTGCGGGGAGGGGGGAATCAGTCCCGCTACATGCCATGTGGTCCGTTTTCATCTGTTTGATTTATCACACAACCAGCCCCGAACAAATGCCATAAATTCTATAAAGCGAGCTCCGCTGATCCAACATTACCCAGTGCAGGAAATGATACAGGAGCAAGCGCAGCCTCCGAGCTACCTAACCGAACTCCCATTCGGAGAAAGCGGTGTTTCCGGGGGGGCTGCGTGCGAAGCGATTCTTATAGCCCTGGTTTGCGCACAGCCACCAGGAAGCTGGTGCGTAGGACTGAGACGGCGGTGTGCATTAGAGGATGCCTCAGGCCTTGGTCTCAGTGAGTCACCTCCTTAGTCAGGTGCACCGAGTTGGAGGGGCGGGAGGGGGTATGAGGCATGTGGTAGAAACGAACGGCGGGGCGGCCGCCTCACCGCTTTCTGGCATGTCTGCCTGACACGTAGCAGCTGGAAATGCAATTTGGCATCCAGCTGTCACGAGTTGTCCCCCCCCCCCACCGCCATCTAACGGATGTGACCCAAATTATGGGATGGCGGAGTGTGCTGTGCCATCTCACATGACAGCGATACTTATCAACTCATCAGCAGCCCACCCCCTAGCCGTGGATGTTTTTCTTTAAGCGACCCTGGGTGCGACACGGAAGGGGCAGAATTGGCGTGCTGGGGGAGGGGGGGGGGCCAAGCCGCGGCTACCTGCAGTGGAGGTGTCACTTTCAGTAACGAAACCTGCCTTGCTCCCCTACTAACCCTTTTCAAAAACATACATCCTTCTCTTGTCTCTTCCCCACCCACCTGACGCTAAATTAATTCCATTCACAACCCCTATTATTAGAATTTCGTGATCTCAGCTCCTCCTTTGGCAAAACCTTGTCTGAGTCTCTTAATAATAAACCTTTCAATCAAGGTTCAATTTGTGAGCATGAATGGAGTCTCGGGCAGTACATGGGTAGAGTTTTCTTAACACTTTCAGAAAATTCCATTGTTGCCCTGCGGACCTCTCTTCACGTAGGCCTTTGTTATCATGTCCATGTATAGCCATTTAACTGAACGTTAATTAATTTTAAAGGAACACTTTGCTCATGCGCGGTTATAATCCAGCGAGGATGACACATCTGAGCCTTCTCTGGTTCATTCTGCATTTTCACAGTATCCTAACCACCACTCCCCCACCCCCGCTGTCCCAGGGACTGGAGTACC
>JAODLD010000120.1:1331512-1349443 GCA_026781065.1 Mormyrops boulengeri
GACAACTGATAAACAAAGAAACAGATGCTAAATACATGCAATTGCGTTGCCGCTGTAATTATCGTGTTGATCGTGCAGCGCTAACGGCTGGTGTTCACCCTCCCTGACGGTCTGTGTCTTGGAGCAGTGGGGACCGGAGGCGTCGGGGCGGCGAGATGAACCTGAACACCATGCTGAAAAGGGGCTGGCGCGCAGGAGACGCACAGTAAAAATCCTGACCCTTGCTCTTTTCTTATGACCAGCCCGCCCCCCTGTCTGGCCCACTCCGCGGCATGCACGATTTAACCCCCCCTCCCTGAGCAGCCTCGGATCCACATTTTTTCTGTTCTACTTTCTTATGGAATAGGGTGATGTTACAGAAAAAGCTAGAGTCCTTTATTTTGAATTCTGGCTTGCAAAATAAAACAGTCTTCCCTTAGATCTATTTTTACAGTGAAACTGAAGAATACTTTTTTAGAGATTACTTCTGGCTTCAAACTTTGAATGTCTTATATAACATTCACAACACACAAAACAAATCAATGAAAATGAGATAAACTGGAGGAATACATGCTATGGAATGAGATAATATTTATCAAATTTGGGTGATTTGTACACGGCAAGCTCTTTGCGGTGATGCTGGAGATACGAAAAGTACACAGAGAACCGTCAGAATCCGTCAGTCTCTGAAAACCGCGTCCGTTTTCTGAACCCAAGAATCTACCTTAATGTCCCCGGAGGACATTTAGTAGGAAAAACAGGAGATGCCGCAACGCGAGCGGCCATGACAGCTCTGTGATGTGTTATTAAAGCGCGCCTGAAACTGCCGGGTTTGCCTAAGGCATTGGCGACACCTGTGCCTGCGTGAATTCGCCTGCCTTTCTTATTCAGATATTATTTTCACCCTAAATCACTGGTTCAGTAATTTCACAAGTTTTAATTTTATTATATTATTCAAAAATGAATCAATAAGTGGCGTGTGTAACGGCTCTGAGGCTGTTAGAATCACAGCAAGTGTGCTGCTCTTGGGTATATTGACAAAGCTGTAAAACATGCTTGTGTGCTGTGGCCCCCCCCTCCCCCCCCGTAAGGCTGTCCTTTAGGGGTGTAGCCTGATTCATGCTGGGAATCGGCTGCTCCGTTTAGTCTGGGACATTGAGATTTACCGAGTGCCAGTTAAACGAGGCTGTTAATTGCACGATGGGACTTTGTGAAGTTACCTGTGGGGTTTGTGGTCTGTGGTGTACAGGACGTTTTAGAAATGTTTCTCTGGGTGACCGTTTACTTAAATGATCCGACAGCTAAGCGCTCATGTCTGTGCAGACACACTCCGGATTTTAAACGGAAAATATGCCGCCGTTTGAAAACCACGTGACTGGGACATTATTAGAGACCGTTATTTTTTGGTGTCACTATGCCGACGCTCAGGTTTGACCTTTGACCTTGGAAAGGCTGTGGTCAGGCCCCCGCTCGCTCGACGCCAGTTCCGTTCCTTTGGGCTGGGCGCTGCTCCTTGGTGACGTAAAGATGCTTATTTGAAAAGGGATGGGAAGCTTTGGAGGGGAGGAGAGGAGATTGAATCCTCTTCACACAAAAGGCAGAGTCTCTTTGGCAGCTGTGTTTGAGAATCGATCAGAGAGAAATGTGGCCTGAGATGCACTTTCCCCCCTCGTTTAAGAGGGTCGGTGACCCCAGGCCGTGGTTCTGTCTCCTGTCAGATCCGCCTCCTGCGGTAAGAAACCCCCAGTGCCAAAAATATGCTTTTCTGAAGCCTTCATCAACTGACATTTCATCTCCAATCAACCTTACTGGGCCACTTCCCCTCTATGTGTCACTCGACACGTCGCACACATCTGCATTGCCCATTCAAGTTGTAGGGTCCTTACGCTTGCCTTGTCCCCGTCAGCGCTGTTTGGTGGATAAATGGCAGTTGAGTCCACATCTTGGGACTCTGGTAGCCTGGATTTCTGCCTGCGTGACCTCCCTGTCCACCATCCTGGGGCGTGCGCACAAACCTCTGCCCATTTCCACCGTGGCCCCTACGATCGGCTCAGGGGTCATTTTCAGGAGCGCGTTTTTTACCATCTTTATTACGTTTTTCCACAGGAAGCAAAAGGAAACAAACAGTTCTGCTGTCCATGCACAGACTGAAAGCTGAGAAAAGACACAATTACCCTACAGGGCTGCTTTTCTCTGTGTCTGAGGCCTGCTGGGATCACTCTGCCTCCAAAAAAATACAACAACAACCAGAATCCCCCTTATACTAGTGCATATGTTCCAATGTGAAACAGGACACAGAAACATCCCATTTTGCCACTTACGAGCACATTCCTGTAGCTTTAAATCTCTTAATAAGCCATTTTACTCTATCCTTCTGATCCTATCCTGAAATGAAATCATTCACTTGAGGCGATCACGCTCGAATTTTCCCATCCGCTGACCAAACGTATTAAATTAAACGCCGCCCGCTTGCACGGCTCTATGCTGTCGGCATGATAGACACCGACAGCAGGCTCGTGCCCATATCTCATTGCACTGGACGGCTAAGCGCAGTCAGCTGCCCTTCGGGGCCTCGCTCACGGGTGCCATTCCGTGATGGGTGAGGAACAGAACCATTTCTCTGCGCTCCGTGGTGGATCGACAATATTTGTCTCCTGCTGGGTTTAGTCATGTCATTCGGTCGCTCTGCTGCCTGCTTCGATTCCAAGAGTGTATTTAAGTGGTAGTATGTTTTTGCTGAAGCACCTTCGTCGAGGTTACTGCAACACTGCAAACACTGCAACTCCACTGCAAAGCCAGCGGCTACATCCCATACCCAATCTCAGTCACAGTCCTCTCCTTGTAAGACCACTACGTTTGGCTAGAAAATGCATCCCCCCAACCTCAGTCTCCAGTCTCCAAGCTGGCAGCCACCTGCATGTGGAGGGTTTGACAGACTTCCAGATTAATCAGCCTTGACTGAATGCGTTGGGTGAGACGCATTGCCATGATTCAGATCGAAACCCGCTGGCTGTGCGATCATCCCGGCTCCGTTCATCTTCTACTCAATGAGTGTTTAAGGTCCAAATTAAACTGCTCCCCTCAGTCACATACGAAGCACAGAGGTTATATTTTTGCTATAACTGATTTGATAAATTAGAAATCATTGATTACTCTAAACAGTAAACACAAATGATTTATTTAAAAGGCAAAAACAGGAATATTAAAAGTGTTCTTAATTAAATCAAGTTCAATATGAAATTATATAGTTAGTTGCTTTTGGTTTAATGTGATTTAAACTGTACAGTTCATTAACTAAACAGTAAAGGAAACCACAGGTCACACATTCTGTGTTTAGACAATAAAGAAGGCAGGGACCGCCTGCATGGGATGTTAGTCCCTGGCAGGGCAGACGGTGACACAAGCAGAACGCAGGAGAAACACACATGGACAAAAGAGGAGGACATGCGTACCCCATGCACAGAACTGCGTTGTGAATCAAACCCACAGAGCCCCCATACCACCTTTGCTACCCATGGAGCTATTGTACCACCTGTGCTACCCACAGAGTCACTGTATCACCTGTGCTACCCACAGAGTCACCGTATCACTTCTGCTACCCGCAGAGGTACCGTTCCACCTATGCTACCCGCAGAGGTACCGTTCCACCTATGCTACCCGCAGAGGTACCGTTTCACCTGTGACTTACCAATGCTGTTTTATTGTCATCTGCAAAGACATCTTTGAATAAGCGGGAATACGAAGACTGAAATGGCCTGAGGGGTACAGGACTTACCATGTTCCTCAAACTTTACTCCATTCAGATCTAGGCAGGACCAGCGGGCAAATTTCATGTATCTCCGGCTTACTGATGCCGATTAAGTAATTTAATAGCACGTATCCATCCAGATCCAGTATCCTTTTCTAATACTACATTACATTTTGATGTTAAGTATTACAGATTGTATCGCTATTACATTCATTTTATCTTTACACATTTTTTTTTTCAAATATACAGTGTGCACAGTCTTGCTTAATTTTGTGACAATGTTGCCAATTTATTGGTTGCACGACAACAGTCCATTTATAAGCAATGTTTAACATTTCTGTGCATGATTTCCAATTTTTATTAATGATTTTTTCAGTGAAACCTCTGGTTCTTTCTGAGTCAAATGATGAGGCAGGTTCCTTAAGCTTAAGTAGTTCATTTAGACAGAATGAAGATGTTCACACACGGCCGGTTCACTGTCTGTCTCTGCCCCCACCGAAGGAAGCAGGCCCTTTATCTATGGTCTTCGCACACATCCCTGGAGCCAGGGGTCTCCCCTATGATTCTGTGGAAAACAAAACATATTGAGCCATTATGAATAATATATTCAACACAAAGCCTTGAATCTACGGTAGGTTCTAAAAACCATGTGATGTGCTTTACAAAAGGTAGGAAAAGACCAAATCATAATATCAATCAAAATTAATTAATCACTCTCATCAGAAAATATCACATAAAATAACGAGGACCATAATTGACATATCTGGTAACAATGTCGACATGAACAGATTTGCACTCTAGCAGAAAAACAAATGAAAAGCTTCACAGTCCACAATATGTGCGTGTGTGCTTTTCTTTCGACAATCCGTAGTCTTGTTATCGATCTTCTGGCTGGTTTAAGTCTGTGACTTTGTCACCCAGCAGTGTAGGCTACTAAGAGAGAGGTTACTAGCATGTCACCAAAGTGCGTCAGGTCTCGGGAATGCTGTATACTCCTTTGCAGTGGCCAGCACAAATCCGTCTGCTTTTACCACACACTTTGCTGCATTCGTCGTTAACAGTACCTTATAAGGACCTTCCCACTTACCCCCAAGTGGTTCTTTCTGAGGTTTCTTGATCAGCACCCACTCACCAGGAACCAGAGTACGATCTCCGTCGACCAGCTCTTCCCACGCATCGGAGACCTGCTGAAAGGCAGACTGCATGGCGTTGGTGAGCTTAATGCGATAATCAACCAGGCTATCACTAGCAAGGTGAAGGTCTGCTTTATTCAAGTCTATGCTGTCAGAGAGATGCATCGGATGTCCCATGATGATCTCGAACAGGCTCAAACCAGTCTTTTTGTTGATTGTCACTCTGATGTTGCAGAGAATGATTGACTGTATCTGAGGCCATTGCTTTCCTTCCTGATGATATTTGGACAGCCTGTTTTTGATGACTCTGTTCATTCTTTCCACTTGTCCCGATGACTGCGGATGATGGAAGCAGTGGAACGACCGCCTGACTGCTCCGGGGAAGTGTCTTCCGTGATCAGAGTCAATTTGCCATTGGTAGATCCCAGCGTGGAATGTAGTCTTTGACCGTTTTCTTTGCGGTGTGAGTGGCTGTGGCTTTCCATCAGGGAAATGCTTCCACCCACCTTGAGAATTTGTCCACCATGGTGAGGACTTCTGAATAACGGTGACTTTTCAGCAGAGTGACGTAGTCCACTTGGAGATGGGGAAAGGGGCCAGGCAAAGCGGGCGCCACTAATGTTGGTGTCAGTGTTCCCAGACCTGCATTCTTCTTCTGACAGCTTCTGCCATGGCAGTTACTATTTCCACACAGTCGTGATCGGTCCCTTCTGTGGGTGGGAGGGTTGCTTGGACTAGCCTTTTCAATCACAACGTTGTGTGTTTCCAGGACCGTTGACCACTCAGCCCATTGGGCTGCTGTGACTTGTGATGCTGTGTTTAATGTCGGGAGAGTGTGGACAGTGTGTAGGCATCTCACCACTAAAGTTTGAGCCAATACCTGGCTGGACACAGTGATGACTGTCATGTACGTTGCCTGTGAGGTCTTGTTGCGGATGCCTTCAGCAGGAATTCATTAATCTTGACATGATCTTTGGAGTCTTTCCTGTCTTTCAGTAGGTCACCCGTGTCGTGTTGAACTCACACAGTCCCAGGAAGGAGCACAGCAACATGTGTTTAGGCCGCCCAGTTTCGACTGTGGGAGCTCCTTGGACCATTTTACGACTTTCTAGGGCGCAGCCACTTCATGAGTAGGTGTACTTCCCATCTTTTCTTGCCTTGACTCTGGTGTCATAATTTTTTGACTGACTCATCCAGTTCTGTTCTTGCCATTTTGCTTTATTGCAGTTGCAGTCACTGGCTCCCAAAGGGATACTAAACACAAATGTTTGGCGTTTTATGTTAGTGCAAAGGTGTTGCTAATTAAAAAGCAGCCAATGAGACTGCTTGTCAATGGACTTTTTTTTTTTTTTTTTACCTCAGAACAGCTCTTTTAGAAGCATAGTTTGAGTTTCAATCTATTGCTACTTGAAATGAATGTTTTACTTAAAACTATCGGTTGTTTCTAATGTGATATATATTTTTATAAACAAATGAAGAAAGCAGGGGTGCAAGCAAAGATGAATGGAAGGGGGTATGAGTTTTTACTTGGGGGGGGGGGGGGCGCTAAAACCCTCTTAAAATATGTCTAAAGACTCCCTTGGAGTAAAAGTATGATTTTTGTTATAAGACCAATACATTTGCAATATTTCCCCTGAATCAAGCAAGCATCCCAAGACTTTCTGTGAGCTCTGTATATTTGAACCTCTTCTATGTAATTCAGGAGGTTGACAGAGGTTTGGAGGGTGAGATCAGCATCTGTAATCTCCAGAGAAACACATCTGAACGTGCTGTTGTTCCCCCACTTCCAGTATAAAACTCGAAAAGTGGATTTTAAAAATGTCAAGCCATGACACTGTTAAGAAAGACTAAAATATACTGGAAAAATAAGAGAGAAAGACGTTCATTAGGGAGAGCAGTAAATGGTCCAGGTGCTTCTGAGACGGTGGTGAGGGACATTCAGAGCTTTTGTTTCATGAGTCCATTTTCAACGACCTTATCACAGGACAAATAGACAGCTGACACTATCGCAATGCTGCCAAGCCACGGCACATTGTGATATCATACAGGGAGCAAAACAGTTTAAGGACAAACCTTTAAGGAAACCATCACTGTGCCCAGATTTATCTTCTTTTTACGAGCCTTCTGCTAGCCCGAGCCGGCCGCGTAAGCAGAATGGGCGTTATTACCATGTGTTAAATCATTCATGTCGGCTGCTTCTAATGTGCAATTTACACAACTTTTTGAACTTTGATTTCCTTCCCTTGAAAAAAGACTCAGGAACTTCAGAAACTCCAAAGGGTTGAAGAATTCTTGGGTAGATTAAAAAATCACACAACAGAGTTTTTTTTTTGTTAATAAATACCTTTATAATTTTTAATAACATGCCGGCGCACGGCAGGTGCGATTTATTCTCAGACATTGCACAGTGCAGCTCAAATTAAGTGAGTATTTAGCAGGTAATATGACAGCATTCTAGCTGATGAACGGGTGTATGTGTGTGTGGAGGGCGTAGTCACTGCAGAGCTCCTGCAATATCCTGACCAACCTCAACAGCCGAGTAAAAGAGTTGTAGTCAAGCCATGACCAAGTTTCCTGCCAGACATGATTAATCGCCACCAGAGAATCTCCTGACCGGATTAAAACCAGTTCCCTTGTTTTCTATTTGTGTCCCTCCAAACTAGTATTTCTCCAGGAAAAATAAATATATGAAAACATTTGTAGCATCATGAGAAAATGAATAATGAAGTCAGAGGCAGAGGTTTCAGCTGAGCCTTTGGACTTCATTAAAAACACCCACGATCAATAGTAATTTCTCTCCTTTCTATATCAGTCCATGTTACACATTAAACTAACCTCCCTCCACTCGCTCCATCTTCCTGATAAATCTCTGGCTCTTCTTTTACCTCCAACAGCTGTTTTTTTTCCTCTCTTTCCCATGAGCCCCATCTTCATGGAGCAGCTCTGACGCGAGGCCAGTTTCTGGGCCGCAGTCTGTCAATCGATCGGGGCCCTTTCACCCGTTGCTTGCTCCAAGGACAGCGAGTGCCCCAGCCGGCTCGACCTCTCCCCTAAAACGACTCTGTGGTGAAGACCAGCTCTGACAGTTCGGAGGGAACACCGTCCTCTTCTTACAGGATATGTGAAAAAAGCAGATGGTTCTCCCCAGTAGACGGATCCTACACTGTTAGTCAGAAGTTGCCGCTGAACATTTGGGAGTTTTCGCCAATGCTGCAGGATGGTATTCATAACCTGTGCAGCCTCCTGTGAGCTGCTCACTGTATCCCACCTGCACCCCCCCCCTCCCCAATTTAAGCCTTGTTCTCTATGTTACTTCACTCCTCTGGGAGGCTAGAGGGCACACATGTAGCCCTTTCCAAAAATCAGGTAGTTCTGCGTTGCCTACCAGCATGTGTGCACACTCACACTACTCACACACCTGGTGAAAGTCTGACAGAAGATACACGACCCAATTTACCATTACGCTTGAAAAATGTTAACTGTCCGGCCGCGGTCCTGTAGAAGATCCCCACGGTAAACCTTTAGGACACTTTCTGAATCCTCCATCAGCCGCCTCCCACCTCCCCGCACCAATGACCCCCCCAGAGGCCGGCACATGACAAAGTACTCCAGCAGTAAAAGTAACACACCTGCAGCTAACGCGTAAGTAACACCCCCCCCCCCCGACTCCCGCTCCTTGTGCTTCTGAAAATATTTTTTCTTCTCCGCTACGAGGTGCACCTTTCCTGCCGATGCCAGCAGAACGGCATTCGTGAGCGTGTGAGGATCTGGCAGGCCCACGTCGCGTGCGCTGAAAGGAGCCCGTTACGTCCATCTATTAAACCGTTTGGAAAGATGTGTGTGTGCGGCTGTTCCTGTACCTCTTTGGGGAGACCGATTGCTCCTGGCGGCTGATTGATTCCATTTTTTTGCCAGGACTGTGGGTCAGTCTGAAGATTAGGGAATGTTAATCACAGCGACAGGCTTCCAGTTCGGTGAGATGAGCACGGGACTGTGCGTCTTCATCGAAAGGTGGGAGTCGTTCATCATGTATACGCCCACCCCCCCCGCACTCCTCCAGTGCATCGGCCCACTCTGCTGCGGCCAGCTGGCTAGCCACTAAATCAGGGATCCACGCGTCCAAGTCCGCTGCCTTTGATCTACGACTTTTCCGCGATTTATGAAGAGGAACCATCCAGAATTAATTGGGACACAACTGCTAACTGTACAGTATTTACAAAAACGTCCTTTTTTATTTAAGGTTTGCCAAATAAGCACAACAAAACCTAAAATAATCTTAAAATATGACACAAAGGCCGACCTTCTGCCAGAGCAGAGAGTAAATAAAACAGTACTTTAAACTCTGCAACCATGCTTTAAAATTAAAACAGTTTTTTTTAAAAACCAACCTTGGTTTAAAAACCAAGCTGTTATTATATTCTATGTATTCCAACTCAATAATCCACCTTATTCTTATAAATAGGTATTTTACCCAATTTTTCACCCTGTGGGATAACTATTAGTAAGACAGCCAAAGAGTGACCTTTGTATTTCACTGCTATTTGGGAGCCTAATGGTCAAAGTAGTTTCTAATGGTATTCAGAGCCCCTGAGAGCACTGGAAACAAAGCAGACGGCCGGCAGGAGGCTGGCCCTGGTTCCAAGGAGCATGGACCCCATCCCCTGAACCTCGGTGGCTCTGGCATGCAAACAACATCACGTGACGGGAGTCCCAGCGGCTGAAGGGCGAGTCACAGGCTGCTGAGAAGCTTCACATTATGACATAGGATGGGCAAGAGGACATAGAAAAAGAAAAATATCAATAGAGACGCACAAACAGCATTGAAATATTAGGACACGTATTAAATGTGGCTATAAGGGGACATAGACATGCACTTGATCTATAGATTTTCTGGTTTTTCCTATTTGAAAGAGATATTCTAAATAGGCCTATTAAACCAATGTACATGTACATGTAACGCACATAAGTCGGCGGAACCCATCGGCGGTGACGTGTGGAGGATCTGGGTAACGGCTTCCTTATATACGTTGGCGTTTCTGCTGAGATCCCTCCGGCGCTAAGACGAGGGAAATGACCCCACAGAAAGCACTGGAAGGGATGAGTCAAGTGGCACAGCTAGCAGGCTAAAGAGGAAAATGAAGGAAAGCCAGGTGCAGAGAGCACTCTGCGTTACACAGAGGGCCCAGTGAAGGCCAACGCGTATCATTCAGCAAGGCACTTAAGAGACACACTTTCTAAAGGAGAGACCCGCAGTGTGTCATAAACCATGTGGCTGATTTAATGGGGGGACTCTTTGAAATGAAGGACGGCTTCACCTTACCCAACCAAGTAAGGGGTGAAGGTAAACAGCATGGCCGTCGCGTCGCGGTGCATTGGCCGCTTTCGGCTGGCGCGCATTCTGCACATGCACACGCTCACGTAAACTCCTCCTGTACGCATTCCCGTCACCCCAAGCCTCCCCAACACTGGAAAACGAGATTATACACCCTAGTACTTTCCCTCCCACTTAAGATGATTTGAGTAAATAAACCGTCTTCCCCCACAAGATGAGTGGAGAGACCCAGGGTGTTTGTTAGAAGCTGTAAATAAGATGCAAAATACAGGGATTCAAAAACTGCGTCAGTTATACATGCAAACGTGTTGTTATCAACCATGAACATATAACCACGTTTTCAATGATAACACAGTCATTTCAGTGCTGGAAACCAGAACGGTGACAAAAAAATGATTTTGCGGCTGAACAAATCAAGATATCAAGATACTGTAAGATCAGTGCAACATTCACCCAGTGAAGAGAATTACTAGGCAACGAAAAATTACGTATGTCTCTCAGAAAGTGAAATCGTTTGTTTGTAAAAGTAGTTATCTCTGGCAAATGGTCTGTGTTTTTCTGTGCACGGTGCTGCATTTGGTACGCACTGCACTTTGCTATTTATCCATTACCTGGTCATTCCTCTGCTGACCTATGGGGGCAGAGCAGGCACTTTCAGCAATTTCACATCTTTATGAGTTCAATAAAACTGCTTAAATCCAGCTGTGCGGGAACACCCAGCAGCCCGAGGGGAATTACATCACTCGACAGAGCAGCCTTAATGCGCAGGCAGGGGGTGGACCCCCCCCCCCACCGGAACATGCCCCCCCGGCCATACGCCTGAGGTCCCAATACTCCCAGAGCACCACAATCATTTGGTCACTGGTGAAATTGTTCTTTTGCCTGCATGTTTTTTTCTTTATTTAAGCCAAACAAAAACAGATCGGATTCGGCAGGGACTTGGAAGAGGGTGGGTGATGGGGGACCTCTTATCTCCCATTTGCATGGCTCTGATGCAACGCGCGCGGGAAACGCCGCTGACGAGGCAGCCGCTGCGGCAGGGGAGGATTTACTGATTGCTGGATCGCCTGGCCGAGCTTCATTCTTCCGCTCTCTCCTTCTCTTCACACAGCCCCTCGTCACGAAAAAAAACTAGCTAGCGGAGGGTGGGTGGCACCAGGGTCGACGGAAATAGCACACGTACGGGGAGGGGGGGGTTGTGGGGAATCGAAAGGTGGCATGAATAACCAGGTAGACAGATGGGGATGGAAGAAATAAAAACTCCAACCACTGCAGTGAATTGAAAGACTGTAACGTGGCGACGCAGCATCTTATTGCGGCAGATTTTCGGGGGGGGGGGACATTGCTATCTCCGCTTATGTTTAGTCACCGTAAAACTCGGGGACACCCCCCTGCCCTCTGCCTGTGGCTGAAAGTCACAAAAACAGGACGCGTGCTACACTCGGCAGTGATGTGGCGTTCCAATCCCTTGCCGTGACCCAGCCATCCGCGTGCGTCTCCGTTCCCTCGCCACTACCCGTTTTCTCGTTATCGCCTTATCGGCATAGGACTGCTTGGGTGAGCAGGTTTAATCCTGTACAGCGAATGCTGATCAAGGGACCAATCTATAAAGCACCCTTTGTTTATTTTGCTTTGTTTTTCTGTGACTTTGTTAATTTACTGTGTAATTCGACGCACTGCGTCGCAAACTGAAGGTGTCGACAGGGCCTGGCGCTGGATGAAAGGGCTCCCTTGTTTCTGGTTGATGCACAAGCGCGAGGTAACAAAGACATCGCCACAGGCTGAAGCAATGTTGACACTCTAGCGCCGATTACGCAACGCCCGCTCACAACCAAAGAATGTTTTTCGCTGGCTCTGTTTTCCTAATTAAACTGGCTGCATAGCAGGTGAAAATACCAGGAATTGCCATCAAGTTCTCAATGCCAAAAACAACAAAATATATTTAACTAGGTTGCCAGGTTTAAGAATCCACGATGAATTAGGGCTTTAAATATGCAGCAAATTTACTATAGATTAAATTTTTAGTAGAATACAAATTAATTTAATTGTAAAGCAATGTTCACAATGCTAACAGGGCAACCAGAATTTCAATATTCTATACATGTCTGAAAAAAACTATAGACTTTTGTATAAAACTTAGAACTTGTACCTGTATTTACCACGTACAAAATCTCCATTTAAAAATATGTGAACAGCCAACAGCCAGGCATTTTAAATGGAACTTCTGCGGAAGAAATTAAGAAGAGTGGGGACAGACTGTATTGTGTTTAAACTACCTCCTACTGTTATAATCATTTCAAATGTATTCGCAGACAAGTCTTATCTGTTGTCTATTTCTTGTTAATTAAGAATAAGATTACTGGATTTAAATTAATTAACTTAGAAGGGATTAGAATGATCTTTAAGTAGTAAGGAGGTACAATTCTATATTTTGAGCTTTCTTTGAGAAGTTTCTTAGGAATGGTTTAACCAATTCAAGTGTCCAGATATGATGTTTCCAGTTTTTCATTTGCACAGGTTGTCACACAATGCCACTATATATACATGCAACAGATCTACCCTCATTCTGTGATATGCTCCTCTGTCTGTTACCTCATAATCATCACTAACAATTACTTATTTATATACACGTTAAGCACACAAACAGCAGGAAATTGGCGGTTAAACAGATACTGTTCAGTATATCAGACCGAAGTTTATTGAAATCTTGCCCCAATTATGAAGTCCCCTTTAAATTCTCTCCATGCGCCTCTGATTGAGAATCATCTGCCAAGACCATGTTGGCCTTCTACAGATAACGAGGTTGCTGGTTGCATTAAAACTTGCATTTAAATCTAATCATTTGCTCTGCCATTCACTTTCGGCAGACCTGTGGGGGTGCCCTTCATCCTCTCCTCTCAACAACATTATTCAATTATTTATTAACCTATTCATTTTTTGAAGACATACATCCAATTGATGACGGAGTATGAGAAATTAGAAACGCATAATTCATAAGCAGCACAGCAATAAATTCTGTGCCGGGAAGAACAACCACCAAAACTTTTCCTTCTGTTTTTCCTTCTGTTTTAATATGAACACACAAGCAATCGTCACACACACACACACACACACACACACGGTCTCTCTCAATGATTATATGCTAAAGATGTAGGTGGGTTGTCCCCATACTCGAAAAACAGGAAATGGTAACAGAACAGGTGATGTCACTTCCTCTTTTTGCAGCCCATTTCCTGCACCTTTAGGCAGATCACCCATATTAGCTCCATATCTCAGTTTATTAGTGTCATCTTCACAGAGGAAGGCTGGCTGCAAATGAAAGGAAAATGCCTGCGATGAACTTGACACGTGATGAGTGAAGAAAGAGCCCTGTAATGAGATGTGTTTGACAGATGATGAGATGAGCGCTGTAACAAAACAGAAACAGAAGGTTGTAAAGCGATTAGAACGCCAAGCCGCCATGGCTGCTGACACATCCTGGCGCTGTGTGATTGAGTGGCTACGGAAACGGCACCATCATTTGTGAAAGGTCACTGTGCCAAATTCACCGATGGGAACATTTCACTTGACACACCAGGACATCACACACAAGTCATGGCTGAATGTAAATAGGTAATGGAATAACACAAAACTCTTATAAAATATCCTTTTTCATATCACAAATGCTTTTGGGTGATGGTTGGGCGATGGTGTCCGGATTGGTCCCCTTTCTGCCCCTTCTATATGTCAGTTCCTCATTTGGCCAGCAGGTGTCATTGCTCATCTCAGTTTTTCTTAGATACTTCTGTGTTCTCCCGTTTTGCGTGGCTGTGTGGCTTAATGGGCTAAACAGGTGACTGTGTCATCCAGACTCCAATGTTGTTGTGGGTTTGAGGCTGGCCTCAATTAGATTTCATGTTTTTTGTTCTTGGTTTATTTTGGTTTTGGTGCATTTCTGTACTGTTCCTTGTTTTCTTCTTTTGTTACTTCCCTCTTTGTAATAATGTTTGGTTACTCTTGTTGTTCTAGTTTCCCTTGGTGTTTGAGCCATTGGTCACTGATTGCCCACACCTGTTCCTCAGTGCTCTTAGTTTCTAATGATCGTTAACTCCCCGCATCGATCTCTAGTTGAACCTAATTATGTGTGTATATAAGTGCCGGCCCATTCTTTAGTCTTTATTTGATCATTGAGTTTGTTTTTTCTTACTTGCTGGTTCACAGCGTGCTTTGCATCTGGTTCCCACGTGTCTTCATTGCCTTGTATTCTACCTATTCCCCATATGCTGAGTTAATGTTTTTCTACCTGCTTTATTTTGACTTCTTATGGTTCCTTTGTTTTCTGGTTTTACCCTTTTGTGTTTAGTTTGTGAAATAAAAACCCCTTTTGCCGGAGAGCTGCTCTGTGGATCGTCTTTCTGCCATGGCACGTCGTCACAGATGGTTCCATCCCTGTGCATCTTGTGTATTTCGAGGTTAAGTTCATGTCGGCAGACACAAGTACTGGAGTCCAGCAGGAGATGAAGTGAATGGAGAAGGCACAACAGTATCTGACAATAAAAATAAGTATTCCCAGTGTGCTTTGCATACCTACAGTGATCTTGGCTCCCTGGTGAACAAACAGTGGATAAAGCTTGGAACAATAAATGTCTGAAGTTTATTGTTGGTGATATTTTTGCAGAACTGGATCAAGCAGAAAGCAAAATCTTGAACGGATGCCTAAATCGGACTCCTTGGATATTCCTGACTCTTCACATTTGCTTCTGAGAATCACTGAAGTGCAAATTGGGAAATTAGCATGTTAAAACACAAACTATTAGCTTTCATGGCATTCATTGCCATAAGCTTCCACTAAAGGAAGCCTAATGTCAACCAAAAGAAGCAGAACAGACGGGAGGCGGACCTGATCTGATAGCTGAGCAAGTACCCTTCTCAATGCCTGGCACTCCATGCAAAGTCACGGCCTCCCCTCGTTCATCAAGGACTCTAAATAGCCAGGAACCAGCTCCCCCCCTCCTAAAACACTGGAGGTATTTGCTCTGGGCACTGTCATGTGTTAGGCTTTCAAATAGGAGTTTATCGTCAGTCTGAGGTTTGACCACTGCAAACAGCATCATGATAGATAGCTCTTCTAAGTAGCTAGTGTTTATTCAAGCCCACCCCCAACCAGCAGGGGTTGAGACCACCTCAGACACCATCTCTGCCCAGGAAGGACAATCCAAATGAGAAGAGCTGCATGCATTATTTACTTTAGGGCTTAAAATTTTCAGCAAGGATCAGAGAGTGAGCTCTGATGGATTTGATCCACAAAGTCATGCTATGTCATGCCTCATCAGAGTTTTCTCACCCCCAGCAGCATGCAGATTTTTCGCTGAGGAATTTCTGAAAAAGTCCCCCCACCCATATAAAGACTTGTGGCCAGCTGTGTCATTACTATCTGAAACAACACAGTGTTTTCAATGTGGGGGGTAGTACAGTTTGGTAGGTCAAGTGTGAGTCAATGGGACAGAAAATCTGTTCCATGGGAGGTGCGTATAACACAAATGGTGATGCCGATTCACGGAGCTTTGGTCAAAACGGCAGGCTGACTTCTTGATCCATCTTTGCAGAAGAGAGTATGTGACCTCCCACCTAACATTTGTCAGTTTGTTTTTTTATTTGCCTCCCATTGAAGGATAATTGAATTGCGTCTGTGTGTTCTGAAGCTAGCGAGACGACTTGTTAAAAGGGAAAATCTTCTCAGAGACTGACAATTTCTCACAAAGGCTAATGAGGTAAACGCTTCATTACCTGCCTGATTTAGTAATATGTAAAGGTTACACGAGTCACTGTTAGAGCGAGAGATGGGCTGAGTGCGCTCTCGCAACTTATCATACGCCAATAAATGGGCACGCTGTCTCTTCAAAAGCTCTTCTGGTCAGTGCGCTTCCCATCCAGGCTACCACTTACCCACCAGAGGGTCATTTTTGTAGAGTTAGGCTGAGGGCAGAGCAGTAGCTGGGGTGGAATCCGTGTGGCCTATTTGTAAACAGTGCCTAATCTTATTGTCAGCCAGCTGTAAGAACATTATTCAAGGGCTGCTATAACTATCCTTGAGGGACCACTGGCCTGATAAATATTCATTGCTGTGAAAGTGTCACTTATATTTCACATTAAGGGATGCAAATAGCACATCAAAAGATTCCCACATCTCTCCGCTCTGTGGAGTGAACGTTGACAGCGTCGCTGGAGCTGAGCTCACTCTCATTGACCTCGGACACAAAACGTCGGGAACACGCAACAGACTCCTAGAGACTTGAGCATTTCACAAAGCGGATACCACTGCGAATGGAGCTGCAGGACCTGTTGGCCATTTGTAATGTCTGAACATCACTGTAGTAACAGGTGTGCGTTCGCCAAGTACATAAACGGCTCACAATACATGCACAAGTCACCACAGCAAGTGACACAATGGTGCAAAGAACCATCGGGGCATGTAAAAAACAGTATTATGCAAATGCTAACATTAACGGTGACAAGAATATATGCATAATTACAAACCAAAATGAGACAGCTACAAGAACTCAAAGTCTAAGTGATGGTAATCCAAAGTCTTTCAGAAAGGTACAATCTAGAATCCATCCATAAATCCATCTTCCATTCCCACTTGTCCTATGGTGGTCTGTAGGAATCCAGGCAATAAGTCAGCATGGGGCCCTAACCCATTGCAGGCAATCTAGGATGTTGTCACCAAAAGGATTATAATTCAAAATAAAAAAGATGACAATGAATGCTAATGAATTCAGCAGTCCAGAGTGAAAGTGTAACTATGGATTCCAGATAAACAGAAAACAATGTATCCAAACAAGCCAACAAAAAAGACAAACAGTGGCAAAGCACACAAACAGCAACAACACTGAAGAAGGCAAGAGTAAATACAGGACACAGAATATACAGCAGCCTATTACAACAACAGCTCTGTAGTGAACCTCTCAGTGCCTCAGTGAACATACCTCTCCTGCATATTGCCATTCTAGTTAAAAGACAGTAAGGGTACCTCCAGGCCTGGGGAGGATGGTGTACACCTCCCAGCGTGGCCTAGGCTGTGGGACCAAGTTCATCTTGTGTGGTGTCACACGGTGGCAGTTGCTGTCAAGGTAGAGGGCTGAAGGGCTGCGCACATATCTGTGTGTGTGTACCCTTGCACACGTGTCTGTGTGTGTGTACCCTTGCACACGTGTCTGTGTGTGTGTGTGTGTCTGTGCACGTCTGTCTGTGTGTGAGAGTCCCTGTGGGCGGTCGCTAACATCAATGGTGACCACTATCTGACTGGGTCCTGAAATACTCCCCCCCCCGATGGGCCAGGACACCCTGCTAACATCCTGGGAGAAAAATCCCAAAAAAACGGTGAACAGCAGCGAGCAGCAGTGGTGGGACAGAGCCACTGGCGAGCCACGCAGGGTGGGCTTCAGCTCTGGCTGTCCGGCAGACGCACTGCGCACACCTGAGTGCAATAGGGATGTGTGAGAATGCAACGCGGCTGCTGGCGTCCGCATACCGAAGCCCTTCCATTTAACACAGAGTCCGAGCTACATGGTCTAGCCGCTTTTTTTAAAGTGGCCGATATGTGACCAGTGTGATTCAGGTTTCATGGGGAAGCAGGCTGCCATCCAGATTCCCATCTCCGCACTGGAGGGGGCACTGCATGTCAGTGTTGGGCAAGCTACTTGTAAAGTGTAGTGAGCTAAGCTATCAGTTACTCAACAATAAATTAAGCTTCACTA
>JAODLD010000120.1:1356393-1372357 GCA_026781065.1 Mormyrops boulengeri
TGCCCAAACCCCCCCAAAATTTAATTTTTTTTTTGACCCCCCCCCCCCCCCCCCATACGCTTTGACGGATAGAAAACACACCCAATAATATGGACTCTCTGAGAAGATGCTGGAAAAGAAACCAAGACATTTTTTTTTTTTTAATTGGACACCAACGGCACCACACGTAATTCGGCATGGCAGTACACTTAGTCACCATTAAAGAATTTCCGTTACGGCAAAGCCGAAATTAGTTTGTAGTATATTAGTTAATTATGTCAGATTTCATAGCCATTTATTAGGCTGAGTTGGTTAGTTTCATATAATCTAAAGTCTTATTATGCATAATTTCATGCCCCTGTGACATGTCGGTATGGTCTGTCTCTGTGCTCCACCCTCCAGCCCTTCTGTTACCTCCCCTCCCATTGTTGTCCTGATTAACAGGCTCTGACACAAACTTGCTGAAAGGTGTAGGCTGGTCCCTCACGCTGCTCCAGTGAGAGATCACCTTGACTGACACGGAGTTAAATTGGTTTTCTTATTTAATGTCAACAAATTCAGTGATAATGGAAATTAATTTGAGTCTCAGAAATTTAGTGTCTTATTAAAAAAAACCAAAACAACACACTTGTGACACAGACCAGAGAGAAATTACTGTTTACAGCTATTCTTAAAGAGGAGATGAAGAAATCCCCCAGACTAGTAGGGGATTAAAATGAGAAGACGACTTAGAAATGAGTCATTTTGTGAAGGCTTCAGAGGATGTTTTGTAAATACACTTCCGGTATGTGTGAGTAACTGGACACAGTGCTGTGTGTGCATTAGCTTTTCTGACCATTTTAAAAGGAAAAGTTATACAGCAGCCTGAACGTGACCCTTTAATCTGGTGAATGACGCTATTATTATGACGCTTCACAGTTGCCACTGGTCTCAGTAATATAACAGGTGCCATAACACACTTGAGAGCCCAGACTTCCCCAATCCCCATTCAGCAGACTACAATGCCAACATTTAATGAAATCCCAAAAAAATAAAAATCCAATCAGGCATTGTGCCCTGTGACAAGGGAGAAGTCTGCCTTCCAGTCAATTCATTGCTGCAGAAATTATCTTCACTTCTACAAATTAAACTTGAGGTCACATTTACAGACCTCTCCCCCGTTTAGGTGGTTAGATGTAATCTTTTTTAGGTGCGCTTTTCATTGATTAATCACGCTTATTAATTTAAATGACTCAGGTCTTTAATTACTGAGAGAGAAGAACTGTTTTTCCAGATTACGAATGACAGGCCTCGTAAGGTTTATCAGGGTTGGAAAAGTACGCGGTGACTAACGGCTTGTTTCAAAACATTCCTCATTTATGCTCTTTTGTGTGACACATCTTCTGTAATTCCTAGATAAAATTGACAAGGTGCAGTTTTTAAAGCAAATCAGCACTGATCCAGCTGCATTCCAGGCAGCCACGAGCACAGGTCACCGTCGTCTAGGTAAGTCACCATGTTGATACCCTCCCTGTTCATTTCGACTTCCATCAGCGCATCACAAGCCTCTCGTGTCTTTTATGACCTGTAATATTTCCAGCACCCGATACAATCGATGGCCTCATTGACCACTCGTCACAAAATCGACGTGCTTAAAATGAGTTTGTATGAGGGGAGACCTTAGCATCCATCTCTGACTTATACTCTCGTTCAGTGTTCTGTTTTGTTCTCCATGTGGGTTCCCTGTAGCTGATCTGTCCCAGTGACTGGGATGTCGGTGGAGGGGTCAGATGATGAACTAAGTATCACTGTTACAGACTCATGTGTCATCTGCTTTGTTCAGGAAAGGATTAGGCCATAAAGCCCCGCGCGCGTTTCACCCCCCAATCCCGAATCTCAATAAATAGAGTGATGGCTCACCAATCTTCGTGGTGAGTTTGAGCAAATGCCTCGCCCCTGCTTTCCGGCAAACAGACCTCCCCCGCGAGCGTGCCAACAGAGCGCTGCCCTCGCCACGCGGGCGTCTCGTTATCGCGGCGCACGCAGCCTGCCGGTGAGATCACACATCCACCTGTTTCCTGGCCCTGCGCTTGCATTCGCCACCAAACTCGGGGAGCCGGAACTCAAGAATGACATCACGCTGGCTCCTAATAAGGCCGCGATTGAAATAGCACCCGGCTGGGCTGCGTGCTGCGTCTCTGCACCCAGGCTCCATACAGGAACACAGCTCAGGGGGCTTCTGCACATCTCCGACATGTTTTAATTAAGATCTATGCTGTATATGCATGTACTTCCCACTAATTAGACAGTAGAGTCAACCCCAGGTGTACAATATTTACTGTGACACAGGAAAACAGAACGTACAAATGCAGCATGACATTAAAATGAACCCCCCCCCAAAAAAAAAACAAAATCAAAAACAAAACGGTCATAGACTGTTCCCCTCACAAAACAGACCCCCTATCTATGACCTCACACTACATCAAGCACCTTTTCATTTTCACGCCACCCTCTTCCAACATACCCCCTTCCCCCACGGTTCAACTATAACCTATGAATCTAATTACGGAAACGAGCAAAAATCAAACCAGCATTTAATTACACCCTTAATTAATCATCTAATCTAATCCATAATGCTATGTATGAGTAATATGTGCTTCGGCAGAAAAATATCAAATATGAAGTCTTTTCACTAATTAAATTAAACTGATGTAGTTAATTGGTTTAATGACTTTATCAGGCGCTGAGCTGAAGTCAATGCCAGTATTACACTGTGGACCCTCTGGAAAGTTCTGGAAAAACTTTTATGTTCTCTATGCTGGTCACCCCTCCTGCACTCATTCGAGTCAACTTCCTGGTACTTCAGAAGTCTCACCCTTGTGTTCCAAGGAGCAGAAATTACCCTTAAAATGCACCCCCTCCACCCAATCCAGTAACATCTGGGTCATCTTATCCATTCACTCGGTTGCATATCGTAGTCATGGCACACCTGTCCTCAATCAGAGCCCCTTGGGAAATTTTCCACATCCCCCCCAAAAGTGTCCGACTGGCCAGCGAACCTCGCTCCTACTAATGGGTGTCACCTTTTGGCAAGATGAGCCTGCTCGTGGCTTTCCAGGTGGCCTCAATAAGATTATTAATGGTTTTACCTTATAAAAGTCATCTTTACAGGAGGAGTAAATGCTTTGCCCTCCTGTGTGCACCCTGCCATTTATCACTTAGCACAGGCCGGAGCGAGGGCCGTAGCTTTACAGTTCTGTCTTACCCTTCGTAGGAGTGTGCGAGATCTCAACCTGTGATCTTTTCACAGGCACTCGGATTCCAGGCCCTGCACACCACATCGGACTTTGCTGGGAACAGGAAAGGCAGCTGCATGAGCAGCCCGACCACATTCTGCTGGCAGCTCTACCTGCCAGTGGCTGATCAGGGGCATGATGGAGCAGGGGCCTCGAGATCAGCCGGAGAAGCTGCAGGCTTCCTCACAAGCACTGAGTCCCAAGCTGAAGCTACTTACAAGCTTTTTTTTTCTTCCCCCTAACAACTCATAAATAGAGCATCTGCTGACCCCCACTGCTGCCGATCTCCGCTGAGCCACACCAGACATGTGCTTCCCCGAGAACGAGCACTCGGATGTCGCGGGACCTCCCAGCCCCTGACAGAGCCTCTAATGCACCTCGGCGGCCGTTGGTGGAGGAATCGTGTTTCCGTTCCCGTTCCCATGGATTTGCCGTTGGGATTCCCGGGGGAATGCCGCGATTAGCTTCGAGGCTTCTTATATGCACCTCAGATCAAAAAAACGAATAAGAAACCTGCCGCTATGGGGCTGCATCCAAATGTGCTTAAGAAGTTCAAAGCAGATATTTTGGGAAGCGCTGAAGTCTTTGGTGAAAACACCTGCACGGCACTATAAAAAGACGCCATCTGCATGTTTCTGTTCAGGCTCCAATCACACGACTCGCTGGAAACGCTGAAATGATGCCAGCACTCCCCCACCCTCTACCGCCTGAGGAGGATTCTCCTCTGGCCTGAATCCCGTCTCCTTGCCCGCATAGCTTCACATGCTCCCAAAATGCTTATGGAATGCCAGGATTCGGTCATGCCGTGAGGATCTGCCCAGCACTATTTTAAAATGCTCCCCCCATAACCAGACAGCCTTATCAGAAAGGAAGATCCCCCCTCAGGCTGCACACATAATTACACTCAAGCAGGAGATGCCTGGTCATCACTGGTTTGCACACTGGAAGACTCCCCCTGGATTTTACAGGTTTTTCCATTTGTTTATTTTTGGCACTGCAATCTACTGAAGTCCTTCAGCTCAGTGCAACATATTGATATGGAGTCTGAAAGATTTTATAAACTGATGACAGAAATACAGGAAATAAAGTGCAAATACATATGCGGATAATAAAACTAATAAGGCTAGTTAGGCTAGTTAGCGGCAGCATGGCTGTGCAGTAGTTAGCACTGTCGCCTCACACACTGCAGACCTGGGTTCCATGTGTGTGGAGACTGTTCTCCCGGGGTCTCCTGGGTACTCTAATTTCCCCCACAGTCCAAAAACATGCCAATTGGAGTTACCAAGTTGCCCATAGGTGTGAGTGCATGAGTGTGCCCAGTGATGGGTTGGTACTGTGCCCGCCTCCCCCCTTGTCCCCATCCTGAGTTGTTCCCTGCCTTGTGCCCATAGGCTCTGGACCACCTGTGACCCCGAACAGCACAAGTGGTTTCAGAACATGGATGGATGAGACTAATTAACATGAGGTAGCTTTGGTGCTTTGGAGACTGAATGTCAATCAGTTAAGTGACCTCTCATAAAGCAGGTGTGTTATTAGGAAAGGGCAGCTGTGAGCCTGGAGACTATATCCCGAAAAAGATGTGCCAGTCTGTCCCAGAGGGAAATTCCTGTTTACAGACTGCCTGTTTGCTTTTATACATTACTATAGCTTTTTTATCCAAAGTGTTGGAGCTACATATAGGAGAAGCATGTCAGAGTTTGTTATTAGGTTAGTTTGATAAACTCCCTACCCTGAGAACAGGCACTGCCACGACTATCCCACCTATCTGTGAATTATTTACGACTGAGTAAACCTTCGTAAGCTGCGGCCATGTCCAGTCAGGCCTGCTGTAGGATCAGGATGGACTGACTGGGCGGGTCACCGGCAAACGGCTAAGCAAGCATCCTTTCTGGACAAGCAGCAGGTGTGAGTGGTGGATGGCCCAGGGTACCCTTCTCAGGATGTGGCGACAGCTTCCAGCGACGCCGGGCAGGTATCCCCACGATCCCTGCCCTGAAATCCTACCCTACGGTGATTTAAATAGGCCCAACCTACATTATGACCTCAAAAGCACCAAATATCAGGTCCTCTGAAAAAAGAAGCAGGGCGTGACTGTGACAGAAAGTAAAAAAAAAAAGAAACACAAATACATGCCGAAAACAAGCAGATTCCCAAACATTCTACATCGGTGCAACAAGAGAACAGACGTGATGATTACATACATGAAGCCAAAGCTGGCCGTTTCACACAAAGTGGTGAAGAAAGGGGCTTTGAAAACAAGCCATGTTCTTTTGTTCTTTTCCAGCCGGTGAGATGCTGTCAGAAACATGGTGATATCGCTGCGCTCCCCACAACCCAGCCACACTGCCTGCAATTACATTAGCATACCCCCACACTCACACCCCTCCCTGACATCCCTCTACATTAACAAACAACGCTAATCAAGAAAACAAGCCTCTATTTTTACTATGAATAGTACATGGGGGGTGTAGAGACCCCACAAATACAGCATCACAACCTCACAGGCAAGGAAATCTAAGAAGACAGGGAAAGAAACAAATTGTCCTTTCAGAGTGCAGGGATGTGATCCCCCCCCATAAATGAATCAACATGCAGGAGTGACTGCAATAGCCCCCCCACCATTGATGGCCAGTCTTGGCCTGCTGTTTGAGGTAAATGTGTGTCTAAGCTAATTAATCCTCAGATTTCCCTCTGGGCGGTGGGGGGGGATGTTGTTTTTATCTGCCTTTCACCCAAACGTGAATGCCATACCATCTGAACGTTCTGCTCCTTTGTTGGGGTAATTGGTTTGTATTTGAGAGCTGTTAGAACATGTCCACGGTGGGGCGAAACATGGCGATGTGCTCAGAAATGTAAGGTATTCCCCCCACCCAAAATTAATTGTTGCTCACCGGGAACCCAAAATTCGGAGCTTGAGTGGCTACTGTATATGACTGATATGAACGATATGATTTTTCACTATGCTGCTCTTAAATATACATGAGACAAGGGCTAGACGAGGGACAGGTGCAGGTCATAACCAATTAACCAAACACTGGTTACTAAAGAAACAAGACGCAGGTGAGCATAATTAATAAGACAACAGATTCAAATAATAGGTGATACTCGGAACATAGGGAAACGGAATGTAATAACTAACCTAGACACAGGCAGGGTAAACTAAAACCAAAGACCTAAACTGAAATACAACAGTAATTAACCAAGGGAACAAAAAACTCCCAATATATAACAGCATTGAGGGGAGCTTGGCTTTCAGCTGCCCACTCAACCCAGAGAGCCATGCGGCGGTCTAGGGAACAGGGGAACAAACTAGGAACAGGGGAGCACACAAGGGTAGGGGAACACAAAATGAGATGGCCAACGACACCTGCTGGGCAAACAGGGAAACAGACAAGGTAGGGTCGAATCCTGACACACATGCTAAAGTATCGTCTTCAACTGCACAATGAAGTATTTGTAACAGACATGCTCTGAGGCATGCTGATATATAATGTATGTATAATCTGTATAATCTTTGAAGACTCACCATAACTTTTTAATGCATTGAACATTCATTTGCTGGTGTATATGCATGTTACTGTATGCAGTGGCAGGCAAGACGAGAGTTTTCTGAGTTTTCGGGTCTGACAGCAATCACAATCAGAAAAGGCCTCTGGTGGAGCCCCCCCCCCCCCCATCTGGATCAGGAGAATTTATGTAATACTAAACAATTACCTTAGCTGGTCACTCTGCTCTAGTGTCCTCGGGCGGCCTCCTGGATGAGGAGGAGGATGTAAGGAACACCTGATAGCTCTTTGAGCTCGGAGCTGTAGTGTGGGAAGACTGCCCCCCCCAGCCCCCCACGGTGCCACGGGCGGGCCGCAAAAGCTGCATACTGATGCCAACGGAGGCTTTCTAAAGGAAACATTTAAATACTACACTTTACCGAGTGCAGAGCAAAACGTACTTAAATCCAAATGTATAGTCACCCTAATCGGAAAGCCTGTCTCCTGCAGCTGACAGCACTCTTTGGCTTGTGAAAGGCACACTTTAAGGAAAAAGACGCAATCTTCTGGGATGGTACTTTATTCACACTGTTAAGCGCAGGGATGCCCAAAGCAATCAATCCCTCCGTTGACAGTCAGAAAAGCATGTGAGAATGGAATAACTGAAGAAAACAATCAGGGGCACTAATTACATGTAGGTGACGGATTCAGATCGATAGCGGAGGGCTGTCGTTGTGTAGGAGAGGGTTGGCCAGGATGTCATCAGTGTAACATCTCTTTCAAACAATTAGAGCAGATCTTTATGAAGCTCATAATGGCACATGTCATGTCCTCGCTTTCTGATTCAGTATTAACCAACGCTGAAGGGACAGCGGACACTTTACCACCTCGTCTCCTTGACAGAATGTCACGCAGCATCGCTTTTCGGACTCAGACCATACCGGAATCTGAGCAGCTCCCAGGTAACCAGACTCTGGCCCATTTATAACAGGTGCAGTCGACCACTCGCCCTCTGGATCAATCGCGGGCGTCCCTCACCTCTGCCTGGCTGAATTTAGCCACCTCTCCATGTACCCGGTGGCCTCTCAGTACCTTACAAGGTCCTCTTTCTTGCTCTGTTTCCTCAGAAACGGCGGCGGCAGTGCTGTGAGGCTCTGATAAATATGCTCCATCTTCCCACATTGGGCTTCCATAACAATTCCCGTTGACCAGGTTATAAGACCCCGAGGTGGTTTCCACCTGTAAACAAGGTCAGCTCAAACCAGGCAGGAAACCACAGTAACAGCTACCGAAGCTGCACTGAGACAATAATATTCAAATTTAAAATAAAAAATAACTACTAACAAGAAAAGCAGGACAGAATTGAGATGCTAGTATGTGGAAAAGTAACTGCTAACACGGAGCGATTTTCTTTGGTCCCAAGCGCTGTTTGCTTCCTGTCTTTCAGCATAACACGTATCTCCTTCCCTTTCTCCGCACACCGATGCCGGTAGCAGTGATTCACTCTCCAGAGAAAACTGCGCGAATCTGTCCTCGCTTTTGCTCATGCGACAGCCTCTGGCAGGAAGCAGGTTGCGCTGAACGTCGCAGTGAAAACCAGCCCGTTAGTTAGCTAGAGTCCAAAAGCCGCATGCAAATGCCTGCATTTCGCATAAAGGTGCTTGCTCTTCACAGCAGTACCGTTTATTGATAGTATAGCAAAAGCACAGAGAAGCACCTACACTCCTACCTCCACTGAGCTACCACATTAACATGTTTACTTTATTTGCATTAACAGGATAATGCATTAGTGCACATACCAATTTCACGCATCTTTCAGCACACTGGGTCTCACTTGCAATACGTGCAAGGTGCACTGATCCTTGGGGGAAGGGGGGTGGGGGGAGCAGAGTGTTGCGGTCTGATGTAAATAAATGACAGGTGTTGGATTTAATTTCCAAGTGATCACAGAAATTAGGCTTTTAAGCCCATGGTGGGCGGGTCTCCCTTGAGCTGTCAATTACCGCCACATTTAAGCCAATGGGAGCACAGCCTCATTTCTGCCATCAGTCTTCATCATGCCACTGTTTTAATGAAAATAAACATCCAGTATGGAGGGTTTCTGGTGAGTGTGTGTCGGGGGGGGGGGGGGTGCTGAAAAAAATAGGATGGACAGTGGGTGCGAGGACCAGTGATGCTTGTGAAAGCCTTGGAAGTAAAATGTGCAGCTGGAGAAGAAGGAGCAGCTGGAAGGGGGTCACTGCAGGCCAGGTGGAAAATGACCGGCAGTTTAGGAGAGTGCAGTGGGACGGCATGGAGCACGGCCAGGAGGCCAGGGCCTGGAAGCTGGCAGCTCTGGGCACCCAGTAATTAAAGGGCAGCACTTTGGAAGGAAAAGGGCATCATCTGCCTTCTGATTCAGTCACATTGCGCCCAGGAGCTGAGTATTTACCTCTGAAATCCAGGTGAAGCTGCTTTATACCAGAACCATAACTCTAAATGATCCTTTGCACGCGATCAGAGTTGCCGTGGACTGAGAAAAGATGCAGCCGTGCTTCGAACCTGAGTGTCTGGGAGGCTGAAAGAGACCTGGGATGGTTGGAATGAATTTTATTTAATGTTTTCAGGGAGGTAATGTAACGTGTCTAATGAAAACGTGGAGAAAAGGTTCAATGCACAAGTTAAAAAAAAAAAAAACGAATTCTCTTCAGGAGGTGACGTAGGTCTCTCCAGTTTCACAGGCTGTGAGCTGATTGCGTTGACACTTAAAATAATGCAGATTACAGGGTTTTGATACCAATCATTTGACAGATAAAAAAATTAATTAAGTCTGACCTTTCTTTTAAAATGTTCCTTCTCTGTGCCTTTCCCACTCCAGGAAAATTACGGTGTTTTGGTCGGCTACAAGTCACTAGGCAACCACTGCTTACCCTGCGGTTATTTAGTGCTGCCATAAGATGGTAAGTAGTTTCTCTCATTTTTGAGAATAACAGGCGAAAAGTTTTCTTCTGAGCATTGACCATGTCCCCCAACAGGTTCCCCATGACTCTGCTTCCTTGAATACGTGCTGAATTATTTAATGAAACCATAATACATTTTTATTCCAGTGACTTGGCCACATCACAGTCCTGCGGCAGGCCAAAGAAATACCCCGCAGGGACAGCTTATTGACCCAGATTATGTCAACTATTTCTATGAACCAGAAGTATTACATAAACATGGATCTTTCTAGAAAATTCTGATGACCCTTATTTAAACAGCTTGTGTTTCACTAGCTAATACCACCCCCGCAACCATCTTGTAGTGGAAAAAAAGGAGTCAGATATTCCCAACCCCCAACCCAAACTGGACACCAAATAAAACCTCACAAACGAGAAACAGAATACTGGAGTATGAAGTGAGGAGATTCGGCCTTAAATGGAAGCCGTGAAAGTGGAACAAATAAACACTAATTTGGTTTCTATGAGTGGAGTGAGATGTTAGGTACAGATCTCAATCGTGAGGAGGAGGAGAGGGGGTGCCGCATTCTGCTATATCGGCTGAACAAGCTGGCAATCCTTTGATCCAGAGATCACATGCAGCTCCTTTAATTACACAGGCAGCGTGGGTAATTACACAGCACTCGGACGCTGCGGCAGCGCAAACAATGCCTCAGTTTTCTTTCAAAGAGGTGCTGGGGCCTAGCTGTGGAGGGCGAAGGGTTAACGGCCCGGCGCTACTCGGGTCCCATGGCCACACGCCGTTCAGACACACACCAGTGTGTTTTTATCTCCTGATTCCCAAGAATGCGGAGCCTGATTTCATTATGCTAGAACCAGGACGCCCGATGACTGGGGGGCCAGAGCAACGAGGTCTGGGCCAGAGAGGCTAGGCAGAGCTGCCTCTTAGTAAAACACCTGCGACCCTCTGCCCGTCCCCACTGCACCCCCCAGGAGAAAAGCACCTGCTGGACCACAAACATTACCTTCTAAGCCAGTGTTTCCCAGTCCGGTCCTCGGGGACCCGCAGACAGTCCACGTTTTTGCTCCCTTCAAGCTCCCGGGGAAAAAATGTGGACTGTCTGGCAGGGAGCTAGTAGGAAGCAAAAACGTGGACCATCTGTGAGTCCCCAAGGACCGGGTTGGCAAGCACACTTCTAAACTAAGCCTGGGCATAGCGAAAGGGCGCCATAGCAATAGAGATTCAGAATCCCTTTTGTGGCACCACCGTTGGACCCAGGGATGGTGAACGGCACACGGACAGACCTTTCCTCGGGGTACAGGTGCTCTGTGGGTCTTTCCTGCAGATTTGGAGCCAGCTGCAAAGTGACAGAGTATAGCTATCGGCTGTAGAGCCATTCTCTGAGCAGCCCATTTATTTTGCAGGAGACCACGGCTCCTTACTGCTTTCTGATGAGACAACACATTCTTGGCTGAATACTAAATCCATCTCCCAACCGCTTCCAACAACCCAAAAAATCCATGTGTAAACTCCTGAAACATAAATAAGCTCCACCCTCAAGGTAAACATAGCCTTACATGAGAGATTTACTTACCATGGGATTTAAACATTGAATCAATTCTGATACTCAGGCGTACAGATATACACAAGCCTGTAAATGCCTGTATCTAAACACACCCCTTCCATCACAGCACTGTATGTTTTGACTGGTACAGCATGGTTGTAGTAAAGCCATCTGGACTCCTTTTGGTAAGAGAGCAGTTACACAGCCTGTCCTTCAGGGAAATAAGCCCCCCAGCAAGATGTTATTACTGACATTTAAAATAGCAAGTGGCCAAAGCTTTCTGCTTCAAACAGCACCTTGCCCAGCCCAGGCCATGTTGCCGGGCCGGGGACTGTGAGAGTGACCGACGCTCACAGGATCCTATCGCGTGCAAAAACATATCCGCTCTGCCTTTATTACACGTCTGGCAGATAACCATTCCTGGCATTATCAGTATATTCCCTGAAGAGCCTTCAAGGGAAGGGGCCCCATAAAGGTAAATGGCTCGCTCTCGCTGCCCTCCCCCATGCTGTGTGCCCCCACGGCCCACCGCCAACTGTCCGGTCTGACAGCACGCAGTTGGTGCGCCTTGTCACAGGTCTGCTCTGTTCTCCCTCCCACAGCCACAATGCTGCTGTACCATCTCAGTGCTCCTCTTACATAAACAGTGTGCAAAACATAGACTTTTTGCCAGAGACGCTTAGTTTTAATTAAGGAGTCGACTAGCATTTAAATGACCCCGTTCAACGCAAAGAATATTAAAGGTGTGCCGTGAGCATTTGCCTGAACAAAATTAAAAATTGAAACACCCCAATTAGGAACAAAAACAGAGACTGACAGAAACTTCAATAAGGAAATTCAGTCTCAATCAATACAGTGGTCTGTCCATCAGCACAGCACCATGCTATAGCCCCAAGACCAGACACAGAGTAGACCAGGGATCTCCAACTCTGGCTCTGGAGAATTAGTATCCAGTAGGTTTTCTATCTTACCTGGCTTCTGATTACAAGTGTGGCTTATAAGAAGCCAGGTAGGGGTTGGAGACCCCTGCTGTAGACAGTTCAGCACCATGGAGACAGAGCAGGAATTCAGGACCATGCACACAGAGCTGGAATTCAGGACCATGGACACAGGACAGGAATTCAGGACCATGGACACAGGGCAGGAATTCAGGACCATGGACACAGGGCAGGAATTCAGGACCATGGACACAGGGCAGGAATTGTGGACCATGGACACAGGACTGGAATTCAGGACCATGGACACAGGACTGGAATTCAGGACCATGGACAGAGCCTTTGTGGCACTCAAGATCAGCACCATAGACAGACACCAAGCTGTCCAGCATCACAGACACAGAGCAGGAAGTTCAGCATTATGGACAGAGCACCAGGCTTTAAACCACTGCAATCAAGCACAACAGGTCAGACTCTCCTAATCAAGCAAGAGGCCTGGAGACAGCAAGGCAGGAGAAGCCTGACAGCGGCTGTAGAGTCTGTGGCTCAGTCTTCCCACTAGCTGTCTGTCTCCACCTGCCTCCACCGGACTACATCGGCCTCCACGGTCACAGGAGCTGCATGAAACCCTGAAGAGAAACAGCTTAAGCCCCAAATGGTGATCAAGAACCCACCATCACCCAGGGGCGGGGGCCTGACACTGCATCTGAGGGAACACCCCCAATTGGCAGGGGGTACGCAGATCTGACTCAGTCTCCTCTCAGGCGCTCTCCCATTCCCTATGGAGAGTCTCCGCACCCCTGGCGATGCCAGATCGCAACACTAAGGGAGACTTTTATGGGCCCTCTGATCAGAAACTTGAGACAATGAGTCTTTGCAGTCATATTTCCATCGCATAGAACCAGCTAAAAAAGTAATTTAATGAAATTTATATAATGAATTAGCTAAAATTCCTCTTTTGTATTTACCCACGTGCCTTGCTACTAACCATAACCGTACCATCAATGTTCAAAGAAAGAGTGTAAGATGTTCAGTTTTTTCTGCCTGTCTGTATCAATGCAACACAGGCCTGACAATGCAGTTCGACGGCCATGTTATGGAAATGCGCACTCAGCGAGCGCGTAGTGCTCTATCTGCATCACAACTGCAGGGGCAACTAAACTGAAAACTTTCATCCGCAATCCCCTTGTAGCAAGAAACTCCAAACACCTGCGGCATAAGTGCGACGGGAATATAAACACCGGCGAGAAGAAGGGCCAGGCTGTCGGTCACATGGTGCGCCTTTCAAAGGCTAAGGCAGTGGGAAGACACTCGGAGCCTTTCCGCGGCGCAGCCTCACGGTCATCTGATGCAGCCTGACAAGCAAAGGGAGAAGGAAGTCGCTTTTTTGCCCAGGCAGAGGGGTAGGGCATGGGTTTTTTCATGCAGCACCACTTCAAGCCACCAGGGGGCCTGTACAGCAAGCAGAAGGACGTTTTTAAATTCACCTCCCCAAACCCTTTATTTTAGATAAACCAAGGACACAGTGATTTACACACACAAAGGGAGCACAGTACATAGGGGAAATAGCATGTATACACACAAACACACACACACACACACACACACACACACACACGGACAAAAACAAAAATCACACGTATGCAGTCAGAACGAATCTCTGCGGAGTCAAAACAAGACACCGTGATCAAATGGAACAAGTCAGCAATTTCTATTTTTTGGTTTGATTCCTCCCTGACCTTCAGCTTCCCGCACTGCTGGCTTTCCAGCTCCAGCCTTTTGGGATTTTTTTTTTTTCTCTAGCATTTAAAATAACAAGCACAGCCACTTCTAATCAAACCTGAACCTGCCAGGCAAGTAAAAAATGTAATGGGTTACTTATATCTAAAGAAATCAAAGATGGGCTTTAACTCTACATTTGCACATCTCCGGCAGAACTCTACATTTAATCATATCTCAGAGAAAGGAGATTAAAAAGACTGAAAGACATTTAGACAGGAATCCAGTTACCACAGGGGGCACTCAGTGGTCCTGGCATCCTTGAATGTTGAATGTGCAATGTGAAGCCCCCCCGTCTGCATCATTTTTTGCGAGCAGATTAATTGCAGCATTTTTCTGCCGTCTCGGGAGCGGCACCTTGTGCATAGCAGGGATACAGATGCCTCTCTGGGAGATAAATGTGGTGACGTGTGCATAACACCCCCCCCCCCCAAAAAAAAAGGGCCCCACTCGCTCCGTCTTGAGTGGCGGAGTCTAAAAATACAAATGCAGCTGCGCTCTCGACGTGCGCGGTATTTAAGTTTGCCGAGTGTTTACCGCGTCTCAGGAACGGCGGTAAATGACACACCGCCATTCAGCGTGAGTCTCAGAAGCAGCTCAAATGAGGCTGCCTCCTTCGCTCTCTTAATTCCACCCCTCCCCACCCAGCGTGCAGAACCCCCTCCCAAAATGTTACACAAGAGCCACACAGGAACCAAGTATATTCAGAGACCCTGATGACAGCAGCCGAGTACAAGAATGCTCAGGGCTCTGGCTGCTGTCACCCAGAGAGGCCGCCTCTGCCAGCAACCGTCAAACCATCCACGGTGATGATGCATCTCCCATCTCCTCACACCTTCCTTTTAAACCTCAATCCACATCCAAAATCTCCCACTCCTCCCCTCTGTCTCCTGCACCCTTCATGAACGGAGACCCTTTCAAATCTCTGGATCTTTGCCTTGAGCTTGCCACTTGCTTTTCATCTCTATGGTGAGGCTCTCACCTGGCCGGGATACCAGAGCTCCGCCCTCACGTGGTTTCCATAACGCCATGATGGAAGCCACGGGGGCATCACTGACACTAATGTCCTGGCTGTCCGGTGAGATTAATGCTCAGTTAATCAAATCAGCGCAAAAGGTTAAAGCTCCACAGAATTTTCTTTACCACACCTATCCATCTTCCAAGCTCTTATCCTGATCAGGGTCATGGGGGTTTTTGGAGCTTATCCTAGGCAGTACAGGACACAAGGCTGGGGTACACTCTGGACTGGAGACCAGGCTTATCAAATCCACAGCACAAGAAAGAAAAACTCATTCATCCACAATAAGGTTGACCCAGATCTCATGAAAGATATCATATAGACAGCATCCCTCTAGAACTCCTGTCTGGGTCCTCAGACATCACAGGGCGCATCATGACACCCCAGAATGCATACTTCAGAGAAACATCCAGATACTGTCACCCTAGTAGCAGTGACCATGGTGATATCACTCCCTTTAGGGGGGTGGTTCATGTGCCAGGAAGGAGCCCCACCGCTGTGCCCCACAGTTTAGCACTTAACCAGAGCCACGTCTGCAAAAACGCCTGGGTGCCATTCTTAGAATAAGTGTGACCCGGCCCCTAAAATAACAGCGCCCTCCCCAGTGTCATTTAGGAGTGTAAGTCATGCTAGCATGAAAACTTAAGGGGAGTTCAAGTGAAAACCCTGTCATACCGGATGTTCCCGGGCAAATAAAGCAGCTCACTGTTTATAGGGACCTGTTTCCCATCCGACTGTCAGTGCCCCCCTCAAACTTCAGAGACGCTGGGAAACAGAGAAGCTCAAAACCTGCCACCGGTACTGTCAGGGTGCCGGCCGAGGACGTCAGAGCGAGTGAGGGAGGGAGGGAGGGAGAGGACGGCCGAGGACGTCAGAGCGAGTGAGGGAGTGAGGGAGAGGACGGCCGAGGACGTCAGAGGGCGTGAGGGAGGGAGGGAGAGGCCGGCCGAGGACGTGAGAGCGCGGGCGGGAGAGGGCGGCCGGGGGGGGCAGGGCGGGTGAGGGAGGGA
>JAODLD010000120.1:1408242-1418358 GCA_026781065.1 Mormyrops boulengeri
CCCCCCCCCCCCTACCCCACCAATACTCATCCCATTCTGGGAAAGGAAGGTGCCACACTTACAAATGGTAGTGTACTCAATGTTGAGTGTAACAGCCTACAATGAGGGGGCTGCCTGATAGAGCCGCAGACTGAGCGCGTGCCAGTCCCTCATGCACATCAGGGTGCTTCATCTGCACAGCACATCAAACATTTCTTAAAAATAACATTGCGTAGTGGAGCATGGCGGCGATGCACTGCCTGCCATTTTAATATCCTCCTGCCATTTGGGACTGACAAAGTCCGCACCCTGGGGACAAGCCTCACGCCATAACTGCCTTCCTGACCCACCCACCGCCTGTCTCCGTGGCTGGTAAACACGCAATTTTCATTGTGTCGTGGGCTGGACGGAGGAGACGCGCCCAGCGTGCAGCAGAAGCGTGTTTCAGCACCGACTTAGGTGCTGCAGTCTTTTCTTATCGACTGAATGCGTCTCTTTTTTGACAAGCCCCCTGCGGGTTCATGCCAGTCTGTGGATTTCGAATCTAAAGCTCGAGCTACCTTCATGCTCAAAGCAAAATCTCCCCGAACAAACCCGGCAAAATCCCCCCCTCCCCGAAAATGCAACGTTACCCCGCAAGGGGAGGGCCTGCTCCACACTGATGGAGGTTTCTGATGGATCTTGATTGATTGTTTACTTTGTTTTCTAAAAAACCAGGTGGCGTCGTAATACTCCGGATGGTTCTTTTAAAGCCTTCTAGTGAATATTCTCCCTCACGCATAATAAAACAGCTTCTTTCGTAAGACTTTACGATCAGATCCGACCAAGCATTTGACAAGTCAATACTGTACACATCATTTACAAGGTAACTTTATGTCAGAACACTGCGGTCGATTAAGAAATTCTCATGTAAAGAGATAGCCAAAATGTTCCTTATGAAGGAAGAGCTTAGGTTTAGCTGTGGCTCAGCAATAAATACCTAGTAAAAATAAACTCACAATACTGATCTCTCGCGTCTATTCAGGATTGGCTGGTGACATTACAGTAAACCAAAGATTCCCAGCAGTGAAATAAACTGATGCTGAGCTGCTTTTTCCCAAACCTTTACCACATTTTAACTGGCTTACGTCAGTCCCCTAAGCTACATGGAATCAACCACAGCCTCAGCGGCTAGTCAGACTGAAGATTCAAAGTGAAAATCAAACCTATCACATCTGCAGATACTTTTAGCGCATTAGACAGACTTTTAAAGGTGGTAAATTATTCAAATTTAGATTCGACTTATTTGATCTTGCCTTCCTTGCGCTTGCCTACTCTTTAAATAAATGTGTGATATTTATAGGTAATTTATAACATTGTATGACAGAGTTGTTCAATATGAGACCCCTGTCTCTGGAAACACAAAAGATGCTAATTTGTTTCAACAGCAGATCACTGAAGACAGAACGTTTCCTAAAAAGGCATAATTTCAAATGAATATGGATATCACAGTTGTTTTTTTTTGGTTTTTAAATGATAAGCACTGAAACATTAGCAGACTTGCTGTCACCCAAGAGATGCGCGGCGCGCGGGAACGCATCACGGGATCGCGGGAGGAGACGGAAATAAGCGCGGCGGGACCTGCCGACCTCCCCCCGGCTCCAGTGCCTTTTAAAATATGGAACACTTCGCTCCTCCAAGTGGCAACACATTTCTTTCAAGTAATGAAAGACAGACATGGCAAAAAAAAAAATGGAAGGAAAAGAGCGGTCTCGCTCACTGGCATATTGAGGAGATGTAGATCTGATTTAACTTTATCAGATCTATCAAAAATGGGTGACAATGAATAATCTCAGCGTCTGCAGTCCTCAGGGAGTTATTTCACTTCAAGAGGCTCCCCGCTCCCTCCTCTGGTCCTCTTTCAGCGAATCTGTGAGTTAGCTTTTTTTGACACCCCCCCTCCCCTTCCCCCCCCCATTTCCACAATGCCTTGCCAAGTCTTTTGTCATATTTATGTTACTGTCTGTCACACTGCCACACAGAGCCAGGCTGGCTTGTTTATTCCTCATGAATATTTGAGGCCCGAATGCAATGGGGAGAAACCTGACGCCCAGATTGCACGAATTACTAACGGTTCATTTGCGGAGCCTCTAGAAGCGCGCTGAGATGGCCTCTTAGCCATCCCGTGATTTATGGGATCCTATTGGTGCCTTCACATGCTCATCCCAGATAAGGGGCTTCTATAGGGTGGCAATTATGTGGGTGGGAGGAGGAGGACCCTGTGCGATTGTCTAACCCCTCCCCCTCCGCAGGGCAGGCCGGCCGCCTGTCAAATCTAAGTGGCGAGCCGCTCGGCATTTTAGGGCAATACTTTTCACTCGGGCAACTTGATGGACGATGAACCGCTTAAATGTGTGGCCGCTTCAGATCTAATAGCAGCAGCAGATATAGAAACAGTCAACGACCATGCTGCAGGGAATGGTAGCAGAGGACAGCTTACCTACCTGTCAATCACGCTCTAAAATTTTCACAGGTAAACTCATGTGTGATACTGGAATAAAGAAGCAAGGTTTGGCATCTGCATGCTACAGGAGCAGCAACTCTCAGTATATTCAGTGGTCATGATAAATTTCCCCACTTTAGGACTCTGATGTAATAGGGGTTAATGCTACTCTGTCAGAGGAAGGTGCAATATTAAAAATGACAGCTGGCAAAACATCTCTACAGCAGCCCTTTAAACACAGAAGATGGAGACTACGCTCCCCCAGGTTTTGTTTTATTCATTCTGACAGCACGGACAATGTCCTGTCCCCCCTCATTCCACGGTGCTGAAACTGCAACTTCATTCAAGGTGAACGGGCGACAATAAATCAATGGGGTGCTGTTCAGGTGGACATCAGGCCATTTCTGAACCACCTGCCCCCCTCTCTCCCTCCCCGCCACCCATCACCTGCCTCTTCTCCACTCTTAGCAATCCCTTACACCCAGCAAACGCATCAGTGAATCACCGCGAATCAAGAAGCGTGGTATTTTGACTCGCCGGTCGATTGCGGTTAGTAAGATTACTGACATTATTTAAATGGGGGGGGGGGGACTTCGTGTCCTGTCCATCTTGCAGTTTAAACAATCTATGGTAAACAAGTCACAACTTTCAGAATTTCTTACTCAGATCTTTTTTAGACAACTGATACTCCTTAGACCGATAACAGCAAAGGTGCGCTGAAGCCTTCATTACAAATGCTGCATCTGATATACATTCATCCATCCATTGTCCAGGACAGTGTCACAGTGAGCCTGCAGCTTATCCCAGGAAACTTCAGGCACCCTGCAGGTTGCCGTGGGTGGAAGGTCAGCCTGTAGAGGGGCACACACACAAATTAATGATGCCAGCACACTTGATTGAATGTGTTTAGTCTGTGAGCAGAAACGGGAGTATCCAGAGAGGAAACTCAGCCCCCATGCTACACTGCGAGCCACTTTGCCATCCGATATTTTAACGGGCTGTGAGTCACTGTGCACGGATTCGCTACAATGGCACCGCGATTTCATGCCGACAGGACGATATGAATACTTAGCTCATCAAAAGAGTACAGTTAAGACTACGCGCGGCAGTGAACTCTCATTCGCATGCCCTGTGCCCATATGACTAATCGAGCAGTGGTTTGAGGAGCGGCCACGACGAGCCAGTGATCACCACATGCTCCGAGTGACATTCCCACTGGATTCATCCAGTGGAACTGCAGCCTGCCCCACGTTGAACTCAACAAGGTCCACAGAAGCTTGAAGGTCAGGATGGTGCTCTTCCCACAATCCCCCAGGTGGAGAAAACCAATAAGACAGAAGAGAGGCTGTCTCCGTGGCAACACACCACAATGACTTCAGCAACCTATACATGTGGGCTTTGTGAATACCGTTTGGATTTCTAGGGTGATTTGTTACTCAATTAAGCCTTCAAGGCATGAGTGAGATCCAGATTTATTTTCTTAAACCTTGCATCAATTATGAGACTACACAGAGGAAGGGGACGATCTTCTAAAGGGAGATGGATCTAAAACTACGATCCCGACTTCTCACCGGAGTTACCGACTTCGGATTTTGCAATCTGGAGCAGGGCTCTCAGACTCTGCCCGCAGAGGATTGCGGATGCTGGTGCTCATCCCAGACCATTTCCCCAGCCTAATTAGTCCAATTAGTACTTAATCATGTGTACTATTTATACCAGCGCCTCCATCCAATACCACTGACAAAAAAATAGTACTTACTAGTTATGGGGCGCAAAGAGATGTAATCATTTTTTTATGTGAAAGCGCAGATTCATCACAGTAATTGGGTTGTTATTAAGGGCAACTGGAACGAAGAGACACAAACGGGAGGCTGTGTCCTCAGCGTGAGACCTGCAACTGACCCCTCGGAAAGCCAAGATGCAAAAAAATAATGCTAAAATGGTTACAAAAGCCACCATGAACGAGTTCATCGATTGGGTTAACCGGAATGTTCCACCAATGTTGGATAGGGCTTGCATGGGAAGGGAGGGGAAGATGAGATGAGGCAAAATTTGACATGGGCTACAAGGTGTCCCTCACGCACAAGCTGTACGAGCATGCAGGGCCGTGGCACCCGCACTGAATGTCTTCGTTATGTCATCGTTCCTCACACTTTGCCGGGTGTTGAATGTCAGGCACTCAGGCGGTGATGCGCCCTAGGAAGGGCCGGCCATGTGTTGGGCCGTGAAAATATTCAGTGAGGCTAATGAGACCGCTGAGCCGTTATGACGAGTCCGGGGCAAGGGTCCGGCAGACTTTTAAGCCAAAGCCTTCGGCACACCTATTCCCCACACACATCCTCAATGAACCACCGAGGAACAGTTCAGAGAGACTCTCAGAGGTCCCCCAACATCCATAAATCCGGTCAATTAAATCCAAAGTAGCATTTTTCTGATTTAAGGGACAAAGTATCCCCAACCCCCCACCCCCCAAACAGTACACGCTCTCTTACCAGCATCAGGAACATCCTTACCACAGATGCCTGATATTCACAGGTCTCTCCCTGTACTTTCATCTCCAGTATCCCACCTGCCCCCCTAGCCTCCCCATGAAAGATCATATACGAGCTGACTGGGAGCCCCAAGTTCACAAGCTCCATCCTGAAAGTTGTCGCGTGCTGTTCCTGCCGCGTCGCGAACAGACTGAACACGCGCAGATATACACCCACAGAACCTTGGAGGGCCCTGCAAGAACGCATGCAGCACCTCGAACAGACACTGGGGGTGCAAGAACAAGGAGTGAGGAACGATCATGTCTCCTGCTTCCGTCGCAAAGGTTCCCCTTTAAGGCGGGCAAGTTTACAACAGCATCCTTTTGTAAACCGACAAAATTCAATTGTACATCAGGCAGTCTGGGAGGACGCCTCTGAAAGGGCAGCTCCCCTTCCACAGTCCCCGCCAGGAATTCCGGGGCTATTTTTCGACACATTTATGCAAGCCTCCCTCCCCCAAAGATGAGCCGAAGATGAATAATGAGGCAGGTCCCCGTGTGTTAATGCACTGCTGTGGCCTCAGAAGCTGCCTGTGGTTGTGGGGGCTTTTGTCCCAGGCCTCTGTGGGATGGCCAACAACACATGCCCCTGCAGCAACTGCTAAGTTGGGCACAGACCCCATCAATGCACTAGAGGTGTGTGGCTCTGGGCAAGGGGGGGGGGAGTTAATGGATGCTACTTTCTCTGTCTCAGAAATGCATCTGGGGGCCAGAGTCTCCTCTGGCTGTGTGGCATTTGAGGGCAGAGGGGTGGGGGCATTTTAAATGGAGGGATTGGGGGAGGCTGAAAAAGGAAAAATACACACACTGTTTGGAGGCTGGGTGAGAGAATTGGGCTAGACATGTTATTATGTGTGGGACTAACGAGCAGATCAACCTGTGAAAATCAAATCCTGCAGAACAGAGATGGGACCAAAGGCGCTTTGGTCAAAGATGCCACGAGAGAAAGACACTGTGCGATTGGCAAGACTCTCTGTGACGGACAAGTCACTGCAGACCAAGAGCATGAAAAGTGTGAGAAAAAAACAAAATCGTATAAACACAGATTTTAGTCTGTTAATTAAGCAGAAAAAAGTCTCAACCAATCTACAGTGAAATCACATCGCAACGTCAGACCCTAGTCTCTAGCTCAGAGTTTTCAGCAAGAAAACCCTGACATCTTCAGCCTGGCAGAGAAGCAGCAGAACCTTAAACATGCAATTATATGATTCCTCAACACCCGAAGCCTTTTATTGCCCTGTTATTACCATATTCAACTTGTCGTAAATGTCCTGCTAAATTAATAAGAGCAAATCCGTGCACTTATCACAATAACAGCTCAGCCAGCACCCGATAATGGCGATTCTGGTTTAACGAGAACTCAACAAAAACCTATTTTATGGGAAAGTCCCCTTCAGCATGGTCATTATGTCGCACTTTGAATTAGACACATCCTTTTCAGTTCAAAAAAAAAGATTCATTCCTATCAAATGGGGCTTCATATTGTCACTGGCCCCGTCAAATATATTTTTAGCTTTTTAAGTTCAGAAATTTAACAGCACCTTGAATAATGTGAAGTGGCAGAATTATGCAAGATTAACAACTTTTGTGCTAAAATTATATACTACTGCCTATTAATAAAAAATATTATGCAGACTAACAAGCAAACAGTCAGCAACAATGAATATCAGCTTTTCATTCACCCATGGAGCTAACACAGCATTTGAATGGATCAACCATTTTATCTACTGATACTCTTTCACAACGGATGCGATGTGAGATGTGTAATGAAGATCTGTAAAGAAGAAGAATCTAACCAAAAGCAGGCAGAACCACACACCAGAAAATGCAAGGAATAAACATTAATGGCCATAATTTAATAAACTTGAAGTGAATTACATATCTTTCTGTACGAGGTGCAAAAATAAGAGTTTGAGTAAAATCTGTTTTTTTTTTCTACTGTTTGCCCACAGTGAGCTTTAAAGCCCATTGAATTTGTTGTATTTGAACACAGGTTCGGTGTTCACACCCTACCCAAACTGTGGCTGATGCAGGTCTCAGATCAGTACCCTACACCATCTCTTCACTGGGGAAAACACCTTTCCTGAGAATAAACAATAAACAACAGCTTACTTATGCAGCTGCTCAGCCCTTCCTACGGTCCCAAAGGAATTCCCTGGGTGAGAAACCCAGCTAAGAAAAGACACAACTTAACGTAATACATCAGCATTTATAATCATTATTTACAGCACTAACAGATGATTACATGTGATATGGTACTTAAAGGCTCTCTCTAGAGGTTTATCATATTATGTGATCAGCTTATATTCAGGCATCAGCTATCAGGGAATAATTCAATATGTATTAAAGGATATTCTATGTTACTATAAAAATATGTTTGAGATCAGGATACAAGAAAAGGTCTCTATGATATGGTCTCTTTCATATTTATAGATTGGTGGGAATAAAAGTTTTTTTTACAATTCTCCTTTCAATAAGGTTTTATAGAAAGGATTTACTGACACTTGCCAATAGACCTACAGAAACGGATGCAAAAACGGTCATGAAGTTCTACAAACCGGGTCGTGCTCCCAACGACTCCATCTCTAGATCTTGATCTTATAACATGCTGTGGCTTTCTTTCAAGGCTTTACAGTGTGTCACTCTTTCTCATCTGTACCCATTTCCCCAAAGCAGCGTGTTGTGATTCACTGGCTGTCTTGGAAGCGCCTTAATCCTCCCTATTTGCATTCACCCGACTACATTTGCTAAATTTCAATATTTCACTACCCTGCTTCTTAGGCACACTTGATATTTTACACACAAACGTTACACTGTTGGCTGAGCCTATATTTATGATGACTGTTTTACACAATCTAATGATAATAATAATAATCATCAACATCATCATGTTAATACATTCATGTGCTCATTAAGAAAAGTATGCAGTCAGTGTACTAAAATGTAAACAACACTATATTAAGTATTAACATAATCTCCATTTGTTTGTTTAGCCACCAAATCACTAAAATGGTGTCTTCTGACTATGGTTAACATTAAACGTTTACCATTTTCCTCTCTTAATATCATTGCTGTCAACCCTTGCATGGGCAGATCCTGGCAAGTGCAGGATGGGCAAGTACCCAGGGCGTCACCTTTGGAGCAGTGCTGAATTAGCCAGCCAAATTTCCATTCCTGAACATTAAGCACTTTCACACTGCAGGAACTTCTTTTCCGGAACCAGAACCTTCTTCCAGGAGCAGGAACTTTTGTCACGTTCACACCGGAGGAACTTGGCCTGATTGTAGTTCCTCGGAGGAACCTTTTTTAGTACCTACGCCAGACTACGGCTTTGTCTAAATTCAGAAATTCAGGAGCTGCATCCTTCTAAGGCTGCATTCGAAGACCGAATGCGTCACAGTGGTGTGACAAGGCTGTCCCATTTCGAAGGCTCCTTCAATGCGCAAGTGTAATTCTTTTGCCGACATCCCTATCCTATATCACAATAACATATTATTATAATATTATTAATTATAATAATATTTATATAAAGTATAGTAGTAATATATATTATACACACATAATGATCCTCATTATTAGAGAACTATAATAATAATAATAATAAGAAGAATCTTTAATAATAATCATTATTATTCATAATAATGATATCCTATATCCTATAATAATTTTGCCTCTCTTTCAGAGTTTGCATAACGTCATGACCGGGCCAGGACTGGAGGTTATGTGATTTCTGGTCCCTCAGTGAAGGTCCTTTTAGCGGTCCTCACCCAGTGTTCAGCAGCTAGGTCCTCTTGCGTATTTTGAGACTTGAATTTGCCTTTTTCGTGCCCCTAGAAGTACTTGCGCCCTCTCTGGTGCCGGCACAGAACGGCTCTGAAAGTTATCCTATCATTTTACTGTCACAACGTGTTATTTATTTGATTGCTTTAAGCTGTGATACTCAAATGGGAGAATAGCATGAGCCAGATTTTTAATATTTCTCTCCCTGGCTGTAAATAACCCGAGACCTTTGGTCATGACATTGAACAAGAATCCCTGAATTCACAGCTAAAATCAAATCTGTCATGACCCGAGGGATGAAGGACTCGAGGGACGGCATTGTGGTGAAACAAAAGGGGTTTACTGAATTCAAGGAACAGAGACTGGAAATACACTGGATTGCGAAGGAGCACAAAATGGGAGGAGTGGAACTAGGAAGGGCACAGGCAACAAGAGGGATCGATATCAATGACCAGACTGAGGAACACAGGACTGGGAAGCACATGTATACGGGACTAACAAGGGAATTACTGATAGGCAGCTGGAAGTGATTTCCACCCAAGGGTTACATGGCAGGGAGGAGACAGGCAGGGACATGACAAAATCATTGAGTTAGCGTCTCTGGGGTGAAGTTGATGGAGGGTGAAGGTGATAATACATTATTGCTTAGTTCATTTTGTTTACAAAAAAATGCCAGATGGCTCTGATTATAAGCGCATTGTAATTTGCAATATTTGTTATACTTTTTTTGAACTAATAAACCTTAAAATTAGGATGCTTTCAGTTATTAAGTGCACTTTCACTGTTTGTCAGTCTTCTGTTTTTAGGGCCATTTGCCAAACAGGTTTTAGATTTAGGTAGTTTTTTTGTTCCTAAACATTAACATTCAATTTCGAGAGCAAACTGAGAATAAAAGAATCGGTGGACATAGAGGACTGAAACACTTTCACATAATGGCTACTTTGTCCAACCCTTCCATTTTGTCTAATATCGCCAGTGGTCTGGCAGTTTAGGACACCTATCAGAATAGCACACTCTCAGTTACAGCGTAGAACAGAATTACCTAATGTTCTGAGCTACTCCTTAAATTTAGCATACCATTGCAAGAATACTTGACGGAAGTTCAGCATTGCATAGAATATTAGAGGGAAAGTAAGCAATTATGCTATCCCTAAATTACATGTAGTTATGAGTACATGAAAGTACCATAATAAGTTATAGTGCTTCTAGACCTGTTATTACGTGTAGTTATACCATTATAGTGTAGTTATACCATTATAGTGTAGTTTTACCATTATAGTGTAGTTATACCATTATAGTGTAGTTTTACCATTATAGTGTAGTTATACCATTATAGTGTAGTTTT
>JAODLD010000120.1:1419899-1430267 GCA_026781065.1 Mormyrops boulengeri
CTGCCTCTTTTTCGACATTTACAGTTCCGGGTACGGGAGTCCGACGTGTTCATATTGCTCGTGTAGTGTGAGCAGTCCGGTTGCATCCGAGTATCGGACCGTACAGTGTGCGGACATAAATCGTGAGCTTTGCTTTTTCGTCGCATGCGATTTAGTCGTACAATTTGAGCTGGGTGTTTGCAAAATGACTTGAAAAAACCGCACAGTGTATACCCAGCTTAAGAGATAGGAACATAAACGTGTTAGTGGTGTTGGTGGTCTAGTGGTTAGGATGCTTGGCTCTTGACCAAGAAATCATGAGTTCAAACAAGACTCTTAACCCCACCTTGCTTCAGGGGAACTGTCCCTGAATGTAGAAAAAATGTAAGTTGCTCTGGATAAGAGTGCCTGCTACATGCTATAAATGTAAAGCTAACACAATCTGAAGGTTAAAATATAGTATGGGGGTAAGCTATTTTGATAAATTATGCCAAATTATCAGAACACGGGTGCTGGCAGTGAAACAACTTGCGAGTTTATTAGTAGAAAAACGTTAAATCATTTTTAATTCTGCTGGCTAGATTTGATAATAAATTATAAACATCTCGCAGGTTGAATAAATTAAATATCGTGGTGTTTGTGTGGCAAAGAGATGATGAAGCGGACAGTAAAGTTTAGTTTTTAGCAGGCTTTTATTGCACGATCCTTAAAAGGAGAATAAACTGACTTACACATCTGGCTGGGGAGAAATACAGCCTTTAAGGAGACATAAGTGGATAATGCAATAGAGACATAGCGCAACTCTGAAAACTCTTTTTCGGTTCAGCAGCTTAGAAAAACTTACAATCCGAAACAGATCAAAATAAATCTAAAGATGGAATACATACAAACCTTTATTTAATCTCACTTCCGCCTACATAACATTTCTTTTTGGAAACCGGTGGAAATGCAGCCAAGTTGTCAAAAGGCACCAGGCCAGAACCAGCCCAGCACCGGCACCAGCTCCTTGTTGGTGGGGACGTGGCAATAGTAGCCTAGCCTGTCTTTGTCATCTTCATCTTTTGTCATTACTCTAAATCATTTTGCTTAATTTACTTCATATGATGTCAAAATTTTTGCTGCTAAAACAAAGGTTGGTCCAGTCACTTAGTCGCATAATCTCACACAGTACATTAAATATTAACCATATAATATTAACTATTTTGTTAATATTATATAACATTATGTGTTCTGAGTAGGGCTGAACTATATTTTAAGTTTTGGAGTTGAAAATTAACTATATAGTCAAATAGAACATATCTACCAACAAAGTCTGTCAAATAAGTTGCCTTTGCTCAATATCAACTCTGTCAAATACAAAATATTTCCATACAGTGGAAGAAGAATGTCTTTTCATCACCAGATCTTGTTCGCTTCCTCTTCACTCATTTTTGTTTAATTTCCCCTGGAACGTGGCGTACCGTCTATGAGGGAGTCAAACAGCAAGGACGAGAATGATTATGATTGTCACAGAGTGTGCATGTGGACCTCATGCAAAAGTGGTAAACTTTAGACTGATTTTTAAATCACTATTTTTACATAAACTACATAATGTTGAAAAGGAACCATTGTTAAAATTGCAAAGCTTGCTATATTTTGTTTCCTATGACTGACCAAAAATGCTTCAATGCAACTTATTCATGATTTGAATCCAGCAGACTGTTGTGGTTCTTGCCATGTGACAATTGCATGTGCATGAAATGCCACATCGATATGAACATTGCGCGTTGTGCAAGACTAGTACTGAGGGCGGCACAATGGCCCAGCCGGCAGCACTTTGTATGTATGGAGTCTGCATGGTCTCCCCATGTGGCCGTGGCTTTTTGACAGATTCTCCGGTTTCCTTCAACTGTACAGAAACGTGCAACTTAAATTAGTGTGCCTAAATTGACAGTATGTGTGACTCTGCAATGGTTGGTTAATTCCGGCCTCATGCCAAATGCAATGTATATTTTATATTACAGGTATGTTATATAATATTGTAGCGCTTGATAGACTGAGGCATCGCAGTGGCAGGGCGAGTTGAGGAAAGAGATTTCAAAAAGACCACTCTTTAATAATAGCCCTTAAAAGGACTGACACAAATGGCAACCACAACTCTGACCACACATGGTGAAATGCAGGAAGGATTCATGGTACACAGTAGGTCGGTGAGTAACTCAGTAGGTTGGTATTTTCACTTTTCCATAAACTTCCGGTTGAGTACCAGTACCAAAAGCTCCAGTACCGAAAGTACCAAACCAGCTGGGGTATTTCTTTAGTACTGTGGTACATTGGGGTGGGACTTGAAATGCTTTCTTTGTCAATTGGTTATGCAAATAGCATGAAAATGATTATGATCTCAGAGAACGTATGCAGCGCTCATGAAAAACCAGTGGAAGTAAACTTTAAACTGATTTTTAAACATATAAGAATCTATAAAAGGAATAATAATTAAAATTGCAAAGCTGGCTAAGTTTTTATTCCTACGACAGAGTAACAGAGTAAAAATATTTTAGCGAAATCCCCTGCACTATAATGTCATAAAGTAAGAAAAAGCCTTATTTTAATATAGCTGACTAGCGATGTAAGAATTGTATGTGCATTTTCAGTACAAAATACCTCGAGTTGTGATGTCAGTCGGCGCCAGTATTAGTTTTTATGCAAGTGGGAAACCAACATCTTGAAGTACCAAAAGTACGGTACCTGGTGCAGTGGAAACACGCCCAAAGAGACATTCGAAGATCAGGCAAGGACTGAGTACAAACACGGGTAAGAGCACACGTGACGGTCAGGTCCACAGAGCAGCAATTTTAGCAAGACCTACGCAGGGGCTGTGTGCAAGGCTCAGGAGCATGCAGGGAAATTCTAAGAGGCTCTGCTAGTGGATTGCAGATCACTGATGCTACAATATACTGTAATGGCCAGATGGGCCATGTTGTTTGGCACAATCGATGAGGCAGGGGACAGTTATACTTTTAACCACAAGGTGGCTTTATTGCACCCATACCACGCACATATAATGCATGCACACTTTCCACCATGCTAGTCGCCCCGAATACTTCTAACACACACGGTGGGCACACACACATACACCACTATTTACAACAAATAACATTAAACACTACACTATTTATTTCGATACACACAACAACAGCACATCAGATACTAACTATATGCGGCTATTTACATCATGTACACGTCTGGCACCAGTCCAACATACTGTGCTGCCCAATGGATCCCGTCAGTGCTACACTGCTCCTCTCCTAGGTGGCTACCCATCCCGGTACCACCACATAATCACAGAGACACTCTGAGCCCCAAGTTCCCTGCCGGGTTACTCACCACTGGTCTCCGCGATGGCTACTCCGAGTGGGATAGGGGCTGGTATGGAGCCAGGTGGTCACGGTGTAGCATGACAGTCCTGCACCGCTCAGGCATCCACACCCTGTGCACTACCTCGGAGATCCGCTCCAGGACCTCCCGAGGACCTCCCCAGGGCCTCTCCAGCGTCTGTTGAGCTTGGATGACCGCCCCTTCTTCCTGATGGTGCAGTACACCCAAACAGGGTTCCCAGGCTCCCGGAGCTGGCTCAGGTTGTCCCGTTCTGGTGTCGCCGGCAACTCCGACTCAGGGGCCGAGCCAATCAATAGCTCCACCAGGGTTCGCAGCTCACGGCCAAACAAGAGGACAGTGGGGGGTGCAGTACTTTCTTGTACCGCTGCACAATAAGCTTACAGGACCAGGGGAAGGTAGGCGTCCCTTTCATGCTGATGCTTGGCAATGAGGATTGATGGTTGCGCGGCTGGGGTACGATGAGACCGCTTCACCAGCCCGTGGCTCTCTGAGTGAAGGGGGGTGGTGCAGGTCTTCGTGATTGCTATAAAGTTTTTCCTCAAGGAGCTTCACCGTTGTGATGGTGATGCTCTGGTGGGGAACCATGTGTGCCTCGTGCCACTTCATGAAATAGTCCATGGTCATGAGCATTTAGTGGTTCCCAACCTCGGTGCAATGAAAGGGGCCCCGGATGTCCACTCCCACATGCTCCATGGGGCACCGACTAGGTATGGCTGCAGGGGGAGCCCAGGACTGCTGGCTAAGACCCTTCCGAGCCACGCATGTGTCACAGCAGCCAGGACCTGATGGAGAGGGGTGGTAATGCTTGTCTAGGGCGCCACATAGTCTAGGACTGGCCCTACAGCCTTGACTCTTTTGGGGTAAACCGACTGGACTAACAAAGCAAAATTTAAACTCTAAAAAAGTTTAAAATACATTATTTAAGAAGGTCAATGTGTGACTACTAGCATACTGGAGGCACATGCCACATACGCATAAACAACTGGATATGTATTAATAAACTCATATTTCTGCTCAAAACTGAAGACTGTAACCTTTTACATTCCCCGCCCCCTCCACCCCATAACCTACCCGTAACACCGTGACTGCGTGATACTGTTCCTCTTCACAAAACTGACCTCACATCCCTACATTAGTTTGACCCTCATTAAAATTTTTCTCCTTCATCAATGGCCGTTTACAAGTTACCTCCTGTGTGCTTCACACGGGTCTCATCTCTATAAATACATGCTCTTAATAATAAACTAACATCACACACATGCAGTCCTCGGTTTCTTCAAGCTGTAGTTCCTACCTGGATTCATTATTCATATGGTTCTGCATACAAACATTCAGTATCTGAACCGTTTATACGGCTGGGAAGAGGGAACAACTTAAACCGTTTCAGCTTCCATTAATGAAGATTTACACCATTTAAAGAAAAAAAGAACAAGATTAAAGTGCGGTGCAGTGTACCAACATCCAATACGTTCAGTCCATCATCGAACAATAAAACTCGCTCAGGCTCCCTGTTTTAACTTTTTTTTCCTCTCTTACCCTCTTAATATCTAAATTATGTCTAATGAAAAATACATGCTGTGTCTGTATTATTCATAGTTTATAATTCACAGAGCAGGCCTCCCACGAGGAGCATAATATTTCTCACCAGCTGTTTTAATTTTTTTTTTACCAGTGCGGAGTGTCTCTTATGTCCCAACGTTGCTCATGTGGATTCATGGGCCAAGACCCTCCCACCTCCCCATCTCTTGGTGCCCCCTCTTCTGCATCTTCTGTTTTTTGCTGTGAGGGGGGTAGGAAGGCTAATGCAGGCATAAACAACTGTTTGTTTTGTCCTCTGCAGCAAGTTGGGTGCAACACTAAGCGGTGTGTGTGTATGTGTGTGTGTGTCAGGGGGGTGGGGGCGGGAGGATGAGAGTGGAGGAGAGCAGGACAGTGCATGTGGGATGGAATTATCCTGCAAGGCATTGTAGCAATTAAGTAGATGAATGGCCATGGGTTTTAATTAGAACACGGGATACACATTACACTCCGTTCTACAAGCAAGTGCCAGCAGTAGAAGGGAGGTGCCTAGTCTGCACATGCTCCCAGGCGGGTGACGTGAGGGGAGAGGGCTACCTTGTGGGGCCACCACACAGCAGTGGTCAGAGGTCAGAGGTTGGGCCATCCAGGTGTGGGGCGCCTCTCTGCCCGCGACTGATACTCACCCATGTGCCAGATTCGGTTCACCGATGCTCCCTTTTGTTTCGGCATCAAATTAACATGCGAAATGAGGGCTTTCAGCTTGGTGCTGTGAAGTTCCCGGGAAATTAAATGATTATTACGTCTTTGCCAAAACGGGAGAGAGATGGCGATTTTTAAAAAATACAGGCGAAAGAGAAGCCAAAGTGGTGTTCGCAATAAAAATAAGTTTATTAAATCAGCATTCCAATTTGGCCAGCAAAGCTAAAGCTCCTGCCAATTGTGCAGCCAATAATAAGCTTACAGTGTATTCAGGATTCTTATGGAAAGTCTTAAAAGTAAAAAGAAAATAATATGTGTAGGGCAGAATCAGGCTGGTTCCCACTTGTAATAAACATTCAAAATGAGCTTTGGATTTTGGATGCATCTAAACAGTGGTGTCCCAAGACGGGCTGCTGTTTAAAGCTGTAATCTGTAAAAGCTAAACCCTGAAAGCCCTTCACAGTCAACCGGTGGTAGACTCTGTACTAACTAAATTACCCCAGTGGCACTGTGGGACATGCCTGGTTGAAGGACGGTCACAGTTGGACAGTGAATGTCTGACACAAACCAGCTCTGGCTCTGCCTTCTGCCAGCAGATCAGGGCACAGAAACATCCAGGAATAAATTGATCGACAAATGGAGTAAAAACCAAACTTCAGAAGGGTGGGAAGCGCCCAGGGAAACACAGCGCTTATCCGGCAGCGAGATGAAATATACGCCTGCAGATTGCATCCCAAGGTTGAGAGATCCTACTCTGGTCATGTAACTGCCCCAACCTTCCTCAATAAGACAGAAAGCTTTTCTTTGTCATATAAGACAGCAAGGACATGTTGTTCCCAACCTATATGTGAGAGGAACAGGCGCAGAGAGGAACAGAATTGTGTTAGGAACTAATATCTGCACGGCATATTTCTCCATTGGAACAAACACATTTTTCTATTCACAACACCCAAGGACTGTTACAGTTTTCCTGTAATTAATTATCATTATTTTTTCTTGCTCCTTTTCCTCTCCTCCCATTTTCTTTTATTTTCCCCAATTACACCAATTATTCTTCATTTCCTTGCCCGTATTCTGCATATTCCTCCCACTGCAGCCCCTCATCCCATACAGTGTGCAGTCTGACCCTGCTTGGTTTTCCCCTTCACCTGATTATTATTTTTTTTCCTCAACAGACGGGTGGACCCCCCGCCCCCCCCCCCCATGTATGCCGAGCGGCCACATCACGGCGTCCTTGAGGGATCTGACCGGGCTCCAGCTATGTAAAGATAATGATACAAATAAATATGACAGCAGCTACCTATCAAGGCCTTGCACACTCATAAATAGAGTAGTAGCTTTAACCAGTACTCAAAGTCAAAGACATCCAGGCCGTCTGCCCCCGTGGATGGATGAGTAGATGTGCTGGACATGTGTACGTGCTGACTTTGAGTACTGCCTTTGCATGCAGCTAATGAACCTGGAACCTCTGACAGCCTCACATCAGCAGCATCAGAGCCACCGTCTGTGTCATCTCATTCGTTTAAAGGCGGTTGGCCCGTTTACACATTGTGCTAAAGTGCTAACATCTCGATAGGTAATTGGCGTGCAATGAAGTCAAAGGAGACTCCTGTCTCTGTTCATAAACCAAGTTTAATTCTCTTTTAATCCTGTTACTATGCTACGTTCTTTGTCTACACGGCCAGGCACATCAGTGAGAGAAAAGCTGCAGGGTCAGACCTTCATGTGGGCTCCGGAGTTGGACCCTTGAGTACAGCACCTCAACCTGACTCGCTTCGGTAATATATTCAAGGGCAACCTGGGGGTTGGAGAAGGCATTATGAACAAAGCAGTGATCCTGAATGGCTGCAGATGACATACAGACCTTTAGGTGAAGGTTAAAGAGCAAAGTATACATAGTCATCAGGGGTCAACATGGAGGTGGCTGGACCTCATAGTGATAAACGCACAGTGGATAGCAGCACCTGCTACCCCTAGACGTAGTGGTGGGTACTTCATAGCATGTGGCTTCTCTTCCTTCGCGGTGAGGATTTGCTGTGGAGATCACGCTCTGCCGTGGAGATGGAGGGGGCAGGCCGGTGGGTGGGTGGATGTCAAACACCACATGCTGTCATCTCCTTGCTGTCACTGCTAGGATGTCACGCGAGGAGCCACCTAAAATTGCTTACCTTGTCACCACAGTAATCTTGCTCTGGACCACACGGCCCCTCCCCCGCCCCTGTGTGAGCATATATTTTTCAGCACCTCTGGGGAGCACTGAGGAAGGCGGCGGTATGAGGATGCAGTTGGTGGAGTTAGAGTCACAGGGAGGCTAAAAGGTAATGATGGAGGATGAGGAGGATGGGGCTACCCAGGCTGATAGCAGGAACGCACCACTCGTACCCCAGACCTGTGTTTGCTCTCTCAGAAATGCTGACGAGAGTCTGGTGTGAGTTTGCGGGCACGTCTCTGTTAGAAGCCGCTCCGACGGGGACACACACGGAAACACAAACAAATGCGGGGGGACGGGCAAGGGAATTGGTTGGGGAGCGTTCTGGGGAAGTGGGGGAAATCGAGGGACGCTTGTCCCCTGTGCTGTCGGCTCTGTCCCCTGACGGCCCGAACGCCATATGGAAGGAAGCCCATGAATATTACATGAGAAATGTCCTCGCCACACCAAACACCGCGTCTGTGGCCATGGGGCTCGTGCTGTATATTCCCTGCTACACCAAGGAGCCCCGCTGCCCTAGAGCTGCTGGCCTCGCTCCTACAGGTCACCTGTTCATCCCTCTTCCCCTTGCTCTGCAAAGATAGATTAGTTTTTAGATGTTTTGCTCTGATTGTTGATGGCTACATATTAAAATATCTTCCATCAAACATCTGTCTATTCCAGCCACTTATTCAGACCATCACATGGCACACACACACACACACACACACACTTTTGGACCTGCATTTCCCTATCGCACATAGTTACATCGAGTCAGAAGTGGAGCAGAGTACTCCAGGCAAAAACTACAAGGTGGAGCCAACATGGAAACTTCACAGACAGAACAGGGATCCAAACCATTAGCGCTGGAGGTGTGTGGTGGGGGCACTACCCACGGCAAAACTGTGCCCTCATGCCTCAACGATCCAGCATTAAAAAAAACTTTTCCTCAGAAACTTTTATGAACTTGAAGTTAATAGACGATAATTTAGGCCAGGCTTCAGATGAGTGGTGGCAGACACCATGTGCGTGTGGGACACTCACTCCTGGGGATCGCCGTGGGCTGGGGCGGGGAGACGGGGGCCTCTTTGTGTGCGGCGATGGGGGGTGGATCAAAAAAACCAGCTGAGCTAAGAGCATGTTCTGAGAATGACCCGCCACACAACCAATGCAGAGAGAGGGAGGGAGCCAGTCTGCCCATTATTACCCCCCATAAAACAATGCTGGGGGAGATTTGTCAGCATAACACATGGAGTGCTCTGCTTCTCTGTCCCGGGATGTGGTTTGTGTCTCAGCAAACACCGGCTTGCGGTCACTCGGGGCATTGCCGTAAGATGAGCTCCGCGGGGCAACTGTAAAACTACCCCGGTTAGACAATCGAGACAGTGGAACCGAGGCAATTTCCAAAGCACTGGAGCAGAAGAGAAATTCCCTTGATATCCTCCCGGAAAGTGCCATCTCAGTCCTGCGGACTCGTACTACAGCAGTGTCACAATCTCTTGTGCGATTCTCATATGGTGGGTTTTGCTGAAGGAGAAGGATTTTATTTCTGGCAGAGCATCATGGGAACTCATGAAGCAACTTAATTTGATCTGTCCCTTTTGGGGACCGCCAGGCACCTCATTTCTACTGTACTACCAAAGACCATATACTGCATTTTTTACTTTGTTCCAAATATTTGTTCCAGACAGCAAATATTGATTACTGACACAATTGCTAATCTATTACAGGGTCTTTAAATGATTGTTTTGGACATTAACGTGGCAGAGTTAATGATTAATACTTCAACAAAAGCGATAATTAATCAAATCGTAACCTCTGCCTGTAAGGCGCCAGCCGCAACTAGGATCTGACATCATGGCGGGTCGACGCGCAAATTGAGAGAGAGCTTCGGCTTTTTTCAGTATGGCTCAGAAGAAAAATGACTCCTTCGTCTCCTCCCAATAGCGGCGATGTTTTCCAGACCCCATAAAAAGAGGGGGAGGAGAAAAATAAAGCGAAAACGAAGAGCCTTTTATGTGCTCCGTTATCGGCTCCCCGCTAGTATTTCACATCGGGGAGGCCAGGCTCTCAGCTCTCAGGACGACCTTGAAGGGACAGACCAGCAGCCTGGCAGCTATGGTGGCGAGGAACTGGGAACCCTGGGAAGGTGGCAGGTAGGGGGCGATTCCCACCCCCATGTTAGACCCCCTTTGGGTTCTGGCCATTCGGGAGAGCCAGGTCCCCGATGCTGAGCGGCGTCTGACAGTGCTGGGGGGTGAAGCGTGCGTCCGTGAGCCATCTAGATGCAAATCAGCCTGAGCCCAAATGGCAGGAGAGCTTCAAAATGTGCACCATCTACTTTGTGTCCCTCTGATTCTCAGCTTGATCCACATCGATTCAAACCGGTACCTGACCTCCTGGGGGATGGAATGCAAGGGGGCGTGTAAATGGCCAGCGCGAGCACTCCCGATGGCGGGGCGGGGCGGCCCCGGGGGGGGGCGGGGCGGGGGCGGCGGGCCGGGCCGGGGGGGGGCGTGGGGGGCCCGGGGGGGGTGTTTTTCTGGCGGCTGCATGCGGAGCTGCCGGGGGAGCCTGCGCCGGTGGACGCGGGATACCGGCCTGGC
>JAODLD010000123.1:6189-21168 GCA_026781065.1 Mormyrops boulengeri
TAACAAACCCACCCCAACTTTGAACACAATCGCAAACTCTCCTATACCTGCCTCCAAACTGGAGGCAGACAGCAGGCCCCACTTTTTCCACCACAGTAATTAATCAATTAGTTGCCTCTTAACCACAACTGGGTTAAACAGGTAGTTAGCTGCCACATAGAGCTGTACTTTTTTGCTCATTTGAAAGAGAGCAGTAGCTGCCATGGCCAGGATTCCGCAGGAGAAGCTTACTGTATACTGAGGCAGTCTGTTGGAGTGCCCTGCTGGCCTGCTGATGATGTCATTAGTGCGCCAAAAGCAGTCATGGAGAAACAGTAAACTTGTGGAGTCAGTGCTGGATCACGAGGGCAGGAGTTAAAATCGAACTGCACTAAAATTTGGTTACCTTCCAGCGTCAGCGGTAGCAAAGGCCATTAGTCACAGGTGGATAGAAAAGTCATCAATAACAAAATAATCACACTGATATTCTTCATGTGGTGGTTGCTGCTTGTTTGTTTGGCTTAGATTATGATGATGTAAATAATAATAAATAATAATATATAATATAATAATTGTATTTGTGCTTCTTTTTCTATTATGACTGCTCTCAGGGGCAAAGTAACTAAATCGGTAATAGGTGAACTTACCATTTTCAATATTTGACTCTTATCATGGGATCTGTTCTCTTTCAGGATAGCTACATCAGAGACCGGCTAAATGTTGGTGGTCCAATCCATGCGTGAAAGTGATATGAAACTAAGCATATGAAAAACAAATGAGGACTCTTACTGGGGATTATATATAATTCCAGTACAACAAAGAGATTCATATTGGCTTGCAAAAATATTGAACCTGCCCTTAAAATTGATTTGAGATTTGCCTGAAATACTAAATATACACATATGTAATCTTCCTGTCAATATTTTTGGTGCAAACTCGTAGTCTTTCAGAGTAAGTTTTCAAAGTCAAATCTTTACAAAGAAAAATGCGGGGCTCCATACTCCCAAGAGGACAAGAACTCATCAAAATTCTTTCTACCACAACTATCGGATGCCCAATGTGACTGGACTAGTTGATAGGCCTTTGTTTCCTATCAAAACCCTCAGTGAGGAGGATGAGGCAACATACAGTGGTGCTTGAAAATTAGTGAACTCTTCAGAATTTTCCACATTCCTAAATATGACTTAAAACATCATCAGATCTTCACACAAGTCATAAAAGGAGGTGAAGAGAACACAATGGAGGCTTAAGGCAGGAAATTTCAATAATACGACCCCAGACCTAAATTCCTTAGAGAACCTGTGGCTTTTTTTTGAAAACTGCATTCAACAAGCAATATCCAACCAGCTCAAAGGACCTGAAGTCTGTCGTTAAGAATGGGCAAAATAGCTCCCCTGAATAGTGTAAAAAGCTGGTAGCTATTCATCCCAATGATGATTTATTTGGACAAGTACCTTGGAAGGCATCTTTTTACATTCTCTCCTTTGAGACACACACACTTAGTTACAGTTAAGTGTATAAGATATGACGACAAATAATTGATTTCACCTAGACTTGGAATAATATATGTAGCATTTGTAATTTAAGAAAATCTGATCATTTTATGGGAGGGTTCAAGAGATTGCAAGCCACTGTAGAAATCACATATGTGAACATTTCAAGTTCAAAAGATTTAATTCATTTACCATCTACCAGCCCAGTGAGCACATCCCACGCAGTCATGCAGATCGTCTCCCCAAACATCCCCACCCAGGAGCCAAAACTATGAATTGTCAAACAACCTTGCTCTCAACCCCCTTTCCACTGCATTCCTCCACCCAAAAAAGTCACATTCATCAGCAAAGAAGACTCTCCTTGTCTTCCTACTCAGATTGGCAATTGACCCAAAGGGTTGCTTAAATGTGTGTAAATTCCACCAGAAGTTCTCCACTCCCTGGATGCCTTAAGTCTTAAGGTTGACTAACACCAACTTGCTCCTCAAGCTCACCATAATCCTACTCTCAAGCGCCCAACTCAGATCTGGGTATGCAGGGTGTGTCCGCTGGGTGTGTGCCTGGGCACATTCGTGTTGGGCTTGATGGCACGGGACTTCATGTAGGAGATGAACTGCTCCGGAATCTCAGCAAGCACATCTTTGGCCAGACGAGCCATGCTAAGCACATGGTTCCCAGTCCGGTCCATGTAGTCCCGGAATGGCACAAACTGCAGGAAAGTGACACTGGGTGTCAGTCTAACTGATGACAGTAACCCTAACTCACAATAAACACCCTTAGGGGGGCAGCATGTGGCTCAGCCTCTGTGCCTGTGACATGAAGGTTGCTGGTTTGAGCCCAGCTGCAGCAAAAGAGACACGTGTCTGTGGGCCCTTAACCCCCAGCTCCCTGGGCTCTGCCCTTCACTGTCCTGCTTTCTCTCACCTATATGCATGTTATGGAGAGAAGGAAAGGCTTGGCAAAAAGAAATATCCCCATATGGGATCACATAGTCATTATTGTTATTATTAGAAGCAATGAAATATGTGGCAAAATACAATAATACAAAATGTGAACTGGGAATTACCTGCCAATAATCAAGGTTGTCATTTAGAAGCTCCACAGATGTTTGAGCAGTTTTTTTTATAAGTAAGCTGAAGAACAATACACCCTTGTTTTGTGTGTGTGTGTGTGTGTGTGTGTGTGTGTGAGTGTGTGTGAGTGTGTGTGTGTGTGTGTGTGTGTGTGTGTGTGTGAGTGGTCGGGGGGCATAAACGGAGGGAGTGGCAGGTAATGAGATTGTGCCGATTCACTCCCACTTTCCTTCATTTTGGGTCATGCTATGAATGGATCGGTTCTGTTCTTTTTTTGCCCTCAGATTCTGTATAGATTCTTGTAACCTGAAGGGTATCAGCATAAGTGTCTTGCCTCATTCCACCTGAAAACGCCATCAACCCTAGCAGACACTAGCAGAAATTACTGATCTCACTCCATTAGTCATAACACCAACAGGAAAGTGGTGTTATGACTAAGAGCTTCAGACCCGTCACCTACTGCAAAGCCCTCAGCGTGAATGCTGCTATGTGCCGAGGTCATTTAGGGTACATAAACATAGAAATATATACAGTGGAACTCTTTCCTTTTGCGCCATCCCATCAGTTGACTGTGAGTGCTATGTGCCCACTGGGGCTACTAATGTGAATAAATGTGTTATTCATGTAGTACAATAATTATTGATAATGTCCCAGATTTTGTGATGTACAAGTGAGCAATTTTTTTTAAGATTTTAGTGTTTTACAACAGTATTATCTGACAAAAACAATAGTGCTAACAAGTAACAGTGGAAGTTTATGATACGGCCTTGATGAATTCATCATGATTGATGAAAACTTACAGCCTGAAACACCCGTAGCATAGTGTGAATATTGTAAAGGTCACTCAGGTGGCTGTTGACCTAGCACTGGCATTCTCTTAAATCAGAATCACTCAACTCAAACAACAATTTCTTAAGAACCTATCCCAGCGACTATCAGCATTGGCTTAATGGAGGTACAGCCCTGACCATGGCGACTTGTCACTACATATTACCTGCCAAAAATGTTCCTCTGAGGTACTTGTTTACGTCTTACCCTAGTCGACTGGCTTCCTGTAGCTGCCCGCATCAGATTCAAAACACTGATTCTCGCCTACAAAGCCAAAAATGGACCAGCACCCTCCTACCTAAAAGGACTTATCTCACCCCGCACTGCACCACGCTCTCTTAGATCCTTCAGCACCACTCGACTGGTCCCACCATTTCTCAAGGCACAAGGAAGACATGCATTGAGACTCTTCTCTGTTTTGGCACCTATGTGGTGGAATGAATTTCCACTAGATGTCCGAACAGAGAGTCATTGGGAGCCTTCAAGCGACGACTAAAAACCTACCTCTTTTGGAAGTACAGTGGTACCTTGGAACACAAACTTAATGAGTTCCAGAAGGTTGCGATTTGGTCGAGGTCCAAGTCAAATTTCCCCATAAGAAATAATGTAAATAAATTCAATCCATTCCAGACCCCCAAATGATTGCCTAATTTAACTTATCTACTTACCTAACTAATGATAAAAAACATTAACAATCAACATAAAACTAATACGCACAAAAAAGCACACATTCAAAAACAATAAACATGAAATAAATGACAATCCTACACTCCGAAGCAACAGCAGATACACACATGTCCCACCTTCAAGGCTATAATTTCCGTTTTAAGTTGTATAGTTACTCTCACTACTGTCCTCTTTGGTTTGCTGCTATCACTGCTCAATTTCTAAGGGACCATGATTACTGTATCACTAAATGTAATATGGATAAAGCACAATAAAATTCATCTCGAACACAGGAACACAGCTTTCATACATCACACTCGGTTGAGTGGTACTGTGAGACTGAGAGCCATTCATAGGCATCGGCATCCCAGTAGGTCCCTTAGCTTTTGTGTCAACCCATCAGGGACGCATCTCCATCCGCACAAGTTCTGGAAGGTCTGTTTTGTTTAGTCGTATTCCGAGGTTTCGGTCGAGTTAAGAGGTGTTCCAAGGTTCCACTGTACTTGTATTAACACTTCCAGGATCATACTCTTATTAAAAAAAGTATTACTTGCCAACAGTTTTTTTTCTAGGAGCAAAGGTTCAGATTAAGGTTAGCGTTAGATGACTGCCTTTTTGTTGTCCCAGGAGCAAAGTCCTGTTCGTCCGGTGCAGGTTATGTACTGGCAAAGGTATGCCATTAGAAGACAGAGAAAGAAGCCTACCTGGACAATGTCTCGCTCAGCGAGCTTCCCTCGTGAAGAAATCCTGATGTCGTCACCGTCCAGTTCCACCATAGCTGTAACAAAGTGTGATGTGTTACACACACTGAGCAAAAATAGGTGTTTTCACTGATATATTTTTAGCCAAGTGTGTCACAGTATTTCAGTGCTGCACATTTGCATTCAGACACTCCTCACTTAATGACCTAACTGTTTAATGACCGCGCAGACTTACGCATATAACCAGCTCTCCGATCAGTTGGTATTGTATGCGGTATGAGAACTTTGGTCATGTGTCTCAGCATCAAGTCTCTTCCTCGTTCGGCCACTAGGTGTCACTGGCCATCCTGTTCCCTACTGTCTCTTCATACTAATCCCTAGCTCAGTGGGTGGAGTGTGTGACTCAGACTATTAACTCTCTGGTCATGGGTCCTTACCTGTTATTTTGTATTTATTGATTTTTCTGTTTCCCCAGTGTTTATTACTTTCTGTTTGCTTCTCTGTGTCGGTTTGCCCTTCTGGTATATTCGTCAGGTTTTTGTTTTGTACCTTTTTGTGCCACATTGACTAGCTTTGCAGAGTATTACTAGTCTTTGGTTTATGTCTCCAGGTTTTTAAGGTCTATGAAGCTTTCTAGGTCTGCTAATCAGCCCCAGCTGTACCTCGTGCTCCTGTGCTTTTATTGATTGGTTATTTGAACATCGTTCTCACCTGTTTTGCACTGTGTCTTCTTAGCCTTGTGTGTTTCTAAGTACTTGCTCCTGCTTTCTTCTTGAGTAAGTTATTGTGCTTGTCTTCTATTCTGCCTGTTTACCTAGTTATGTTCCCTGTGTTGCTCACTGGTTTTTTATGGTTCTGTTATTTGTGTTTCCCCTGTTTAGTTTCTGACCCCTTGTGGTCCTTTGTCTTGGTGTTTTTTTCCTAGTGTGGTTTAGTTGTGTTCAATAAACCCCTGTTGTCTTGGAACCGTCTGTGGATTGTCACCCTTGTTTCCTGGTCTGCACCATGCCGCCCTGTGACGGTCAGTAAGGGGAGGCTCCTTGCTTACTGACCAATTCACTTAACGATTTAGTCACAACAAAGGACCATGGTTGTTAAGTAAAAAGTGTCTGTACAATAGTATCAGACTCACTGTAGGATGAGATTTAAAGCTTCGGCTTATAAACCCAGTGCTTTCCCCTTCATGCCCCTTAAGGTACAAAATGACAGAGAATCTCTGCAGCAGCTGTTGGTGGTTATACTCACTTCAGGGCACATGGAGTAAGTCCAGCAGGTCGACATCTGGTCATTAACCACACCTTTTGGGGATGATGGTAACCAGAGCACCCTCAAATTAACAGCCAATCACACTGGCTGCTTTATAAGCTCAACAACCTGCTCCCCCTGCCCCTTCAGATTAAAGCAGATGTGGCATGTTTCTTCACAGGAATGTCTGTGTGATGGTGTATGAATGTAATGTGTGGCCAATTTCAGGAAGAATCAGTTGACCCTAGTTAATCAGTTAACTCAGTTAAAAATATTCTTGGAACATTTACAGTACAGAATGTTACAGTTAAGGTATGGAAAAGTTCAAAGTGTCCAATTTTCCTGATGTTCTCAGAATGTTATCCCATAACTGTATAACTGTCGCTTTATACCCCTACAGTCATGGGCCCAAAGCTAGACAGCATGTTCTCACATATAAGACTTTTATAAAATAATTTTATCATAAAATAACATTTTGAAGATTGATTACGTTAAAAAGATGTTCAGGTAATGTAATCGTGCAGACTTTGGCAGAATCTTTATTGAAATGTAACGTGGAAATAATATTCTCTGCCAGCTTTGAGAAGACCTTCGTGTAGTAAAGTTCTCAGAACGTTCCCTGTTAGCTGGGGAGGATGAACAGTCCCATGCTGTTGTTAATTGTTATTCTGGGAATCACACACGGCACCAACAAAATAAGTAGGATTGTGTCAAGTGTCAAGTGTGATTCTATTAGCCTGTCATAAAAATAGGGTCTCTTTTATACGTAATAATATGTAACTGTTAACAGATATGAATGCTAGGAACAGGTCTTTTGATGATGAATTTTAGGTCTGCAGCACTAGGTTCCACAAAGGTGCATCTCTGTGTGTGTGTGTGTGTGTGTGTGTGTGTGGTTGGGGGGGTTATATATATTACATTGTGAGGACCAAATGTTCACACAATGGGATAAAAATCCATTATTTTGACATTGTCAGAACTGTTTCTCAATTTTATGACAATCTGTCACTGCAATCGAATGACTAAAAATGCCAAAAATCTAGTATTTTATTTGGTTTCTTATGGTTAAGGTTAAGGCTGGGTAGCGATTAACGTTGTCATAGCTGGGATTAGCGTAATCCCCATAAAAATAAAAGAGGGTCCCCACAAAGATATGAATACATGGACTATGTGTGTGTTTGCATGTGTGTGTGTGTGTGTGTGTGTGACAGAGACAGAGATATAAATAAGAGGTAGTAATATGATTTAAAAGCTGATATCTTACCATCAAATTCTGCCTGTCCTACTCCAACAATGATGATAGACATTGGAAGTTTAGCAGCCTGGAAGAAGCAGAACAGCAAAATATAACCATGTAAACAGCTGCTGGGTTAGGGTTAGGGTTTGGGTTAGGTTTAGGGTTAGGGTTAGGCTTAGGAAACTAATGGGCCTCATTTAAGCTTTATAAAAATCTTTTTTTTATCTTGGAGAAATTTTCAGCTATTAGAGAGATAATGGCAATCTGCCAACTATGCTGGGCCACACAAAATGCCTTGCAAACAGCCCTCGTGTAACTTATGGCTGCGTACTGTATGGCTGATGGCAAGAATTACATGTGAAAGTGCAGCTATCACGCCTTTATTCATACTTGTCATTCATGCATGATGCAGTGGCTAACATTAATTTTCCTGCCTTGAGAAATGTTAATAGATTGTATCTGTTGAAATTGTCATAAGGTAACACCCACGGCCAGTCAATACTCCCAGTAGCCATGCTCAACCAGGCCACACCCTGCTTCATATGAGTACTGGACACCTATTTCCCCATTAGGTCAGGGTCTTTCAGGGAAAACTTTTGTGAGGTATTGTCAGTATAATGCATTACAAAGTTATTTATAGTGCATTATCGATACATTGTATAATGCATAATAATAATAATACATTTTATTTATAGAGCGCTTTTAAAGGTACTCAAAGACGCTTATACACTATACTTATACACTATACGCTTATGCATTATACACACAGTACCCTCTCCCTCAATGCTGGGTTACAGTATCATAAACTGCAGTGTTTGCTAATTAGGTGATAAGGTATTAGAATATACTTTTATTCTGTGGGAACTGCTGGGTTCATGCTCTAATTGACATACTGCGGCAGTCTTCATAAAATCTGGATTATAAAAATAACTCCCAGAGGTTTTTCAAGGTAGGTTTATCAAGAAAAAGGGGGAGGGGGGAAGTGATCAGTTGTCATTGTTGGCACACCATAGCACACAACAACGAAATGTGTCCTCTGCATTTAACCCGTATGTCACATTGTGACATAGCAGGGGGCAGCTAATTCAGCGCCCGGGGAGCAGTGCTTGGGGGCGGTACCTTGCCCAGGGTACCTCAGTTGTACTTTGCTCCAACATCAGGATGCCTAGGAATCCTGGGAGAAACAATCCCAGTTTCCTGCACTGTGCTCTTTCATAGAGCCTGGCCTTTTATTTATTACAGCAAAGGGGAAGATGAGAAGGCTGTGTGTGGTACCATAGGCAACGCAGCCATTTGTGTTCTCTTTAGGAGAACACAGTGTTTTCCTAAAACACATAACAGTAGTAAATAAATTAGTTGGGCACACATGCAAAATAATTTGCAAGGAAGCTATGACTGATATGGATCTTGTATAGGGAACAAATTGAGACAATACAAGCAACATTACAAGCTTGTATGAGATTATATTTCACTTTCTTTGTCCTCTCACCATTTTATCAGGTTTAATAACGCTATCATTTTGTTCAAGAACTGTTAATGTTTCCAACGCAATTTCTGCATAAAAGCAGAAGGTATAAAAGCGGCACATTTCATTCCCTTTCTGAGAAGCTGTTGAGCAGCAAAAGTTGTGCTAATCATCTGGTGCTGGCTGACTGGAGGATGTGGAAAGAGGAAGGAGAGGTTGAGTCAGAGGCGGAATCATGATGAGATGTGAAGATGGACTAGACGAGCAGGAATGAAGACGCCTGGCCAGGGCGAGATAGAGCAGCAGACAAGATCTTAAAAGGAAGGTGTGGCTGTTCAAACAGTTTGACTAACAGTCGCAAATTCCCTTTAAATCCAGTCTGCTGGGTAGTCAGGGCCCCCTTCCATCCTGGAGAGATCCAGGATTCTCCCCCGACGGCTGAATCAAAATAAGCATGATCTGGGATCTGAGCAGACTGAAGCAGCCATATGGAGGTGGAAAAACTGCAGAGGATGGCTGTAGAGAAGTGGCCCCCAGCACATAAAACATGCAGATGATGGGAGACTGAGGTATGCAGAGGATGGCTGTAGAAAAGTGTTAGGGTTAGGGGATGGCTGTAGAGAAGTGGCCCCCCAGCAAATAAAACATGCAGATGATGGGAGACTGAGGTATGCAGAGGATGGCTGTAGAGAAGTGTTAGGGTTAGGGTTAGGGGATGGCTGTAGAGAAGTGCCCCCCCCAGCACATAAAACATGCAGATGGTGGGAGACTGAGGTACTCACGTTGACAATAGCCTCCTTGGTCTGGGCCATGTCCGAAATAACACCATCTGTGATGATGAGGAGGACAAAGTACTGTGAGCCGTCCTGGACTGCAGAAGCATACCTGACAGGGACACAAGGCTTATGTTAACTGTGGGAAGGAAAGACCTTCGATACATCTTGATGAAAGCCATCCTAATAACAGGAAGAATAATGACAATAAAAATCATGGAAGACCAATAAATATTAGGACTGTTGCCAATGTTTCCATTAATGAGCGAGGGGGGAACATGAATCAGAATCAGGGATGAGCCGGCTGCAAGGCTACACGACTAAAGAAAGTTTCACAGAAAATAACTTGGTACTTAAGGATATGAACTTGTAATCAGAACAACAGCTCTTTGTAGCCCATGAAGTTTCTCACATGTTTGATCATGGGCTAAATATCTGGGGCTTATGATCAGGCCTGAGGGGGAGATGTATGTGAAGGACCTGTGAATTATGGTTAAAAAAGTGAAGACTGGTCTGTGGAGGAGGATTGTGGTTAGAGGGCATGTTTTACTGAATGGCCGTGTTCAAAGTTGTACCTGGCTACATGGTTGACAACTGGAGCGAAGTTTGTAGGTCCATAGAGCTGCACCGTCTTAAGGCTCTGGTGGTAAGCCTCCAAGATCCCCTCCATTCCGTTGCAGTATGGGTTCTCTGTATTGCCATTCTGCAGATGAAATTAAATGGCTCTGTATTCATTCATTGATTAGTTTATAAGGCCTTTATAGCATGGCATTTCAGTTTAAAATGTCTATTAACATAAGTCAAGTATGATTTTTAAGGGTTAACATTGGATGTTTATTTGAGGCATAATCGCTGTTCTGATTTGTCTGTATTGGCTCTGCGGTCAAGGAAAAGGTTTGGCTTGTGGGAAAGCCACCTCTTTCCAGGCAATGTGAGGTCTAACAGTCAAAGACGGAGGACGTGAATCTTGAGAGAGTGGATGTCCACTTAGCAAGCCGAATAATAATGAAACAGTAGTTGTGCCTGCACAGACTGCTACTAAGATGGCTTGTAGGGTGATAAACCTATAGTCAAGGCACTTTGGAAAAGATGAGGTCCTTGTGAAGTGATGGGTTTCCTTGTTCAGCAACAATATGAGTGGGCTAGAGAAGCCAGTTTGCCTATCATTTTATGACAATAAATATATCTAATAATAAATATATCTAATACAAACACATATACACAAAGAAAGAAGGAAATTGCATTTGTTTTTTTCCTAAGTGGACTGACTTGATAACATGCTTTAAGGAGAAGTTTGTGAATCTAGATGAAATGAAGGGGTCTAAGGTGGACGAAGGGATTATTTTGAAGAAAATCAAGAAATAGTGTGGATGTTCCTGGAATAAATTAAATGACTGTCAATGTGGGTGTTTCACAAAGGAAGAAACAATCACTGCTGTGATGACACCACAATGGCAGCCTCTTATCCTTCTGTGAGGGTTCACATCAACTCCCCCTTATCCTCCTGCGAGGGTTCACGTCAACTCCTCCTTATCCTTCTGCGAGGGTTCACGTCAACTTCCCCTTATTCTTTTGTAGGGGTTCTTATTGCAATCCTTTTTTCTCTACAATGAATTCACATTCATAATCCTTTAACCTTTGGCAAGGATTCATACTGATGTTCCCTAATGCTTCTGCAGAGATTCTCATACTATTAACCCGTTCCATTCTTTGTTCAGGTTAAATGAGTTATTTCTGGGAATCCGGATATGTAACAAAGGATTGTGGGCATGCATGTTCGTAGGAGTGTATGGGAATGGCTGTGTGGGGGTGCTGTTAGTCTGCATCGACTGGGGTATTTACCAGCGGAAACTCATGGGACACCTGTCCATCAGGGGGCAGCTTGGCACCAAAGCCCAGAGCAGGGAACATCTTGTCACTGTCGTAGTCCTGGATGATCTCGCCCACAGCTTTGAGGGCCATGCCGTAGGCATTCATTTGATAGGGATTCATATAGTGCAGCGAGGTGGATTGGGAGGGGTTTCCTGTGTGTTTGTGTGGGGTGGGGGAGGGGATAACTTCAATCCCTTTTAATTCACCATAAAACTGTCCTCCATTTATTCTCTAATATTTCCTTTATTTCTATAATAATTTCTGTTATTTTAATTTATTTGTTTGCATATTTATTTCACTCCCTACACTAATTCCTTCTCTATATTCCTCACAACCACCTACTGACTGCACACCATCTACCCAAACCATCTCCAATTCAACCATAAGCATTTACCATTCATTTCCTAATTGTTTCCATTTAGCTCAAACCCTTACATTTTTACTTCTACAATATCTCTCCTTAACTCTCATTTGTCCATATTTATGTACCACTCATCTTTATTATTTCACACTTATCTCAACCTCTCTTTAAAAAAACATTCCAGCGACTGCTGGAATATATGGAAAGAAGCCGTGCAGAACCTGTCCGGTAATTTGTGAGGGTAAGTGGTTCCCATCTGTAGTTTCTTATCAGAGCCAAAGCATTTCACAGAGAGGAGGGAAACTTACCATTGGAAGCGGTAAAGTCAATGGCCACAGTGAAATGGATCTGGGTGCTAATAAAGGAGACATAGAGAGGGAAGGCAAATGATGAAAGTTCTAGGTCAATCTAGGGTCTGAACTGACATGAGCTGTGAAGCTAATAGGAGACCAAGAATTAGGAACTTGAACAGCCAGGCCAGAAATAAACCAATTTACCAGCCACTCCGCCACACAAACCAGCCTACAGAACTTTGCAGTTATGATGCAAGATAGGGGTTAGGGGTTAGGGTTAGGTTTAGGGTTAGGGGCATGAGTCGAAGTCATTTTTAAACCAGTTTTTACATGTAAATTTGGATTGGAAGCATTGATGCAGCATTTATGGCTACATTCCTGCTTTGTTGTTGCTTCCAAATGAACATGCAAACAATGGGCTCTGAGTGGACATTCACTCAGACATGAGGAATGACTATAATGGCCTTGCACAGCAGTATTGTGCCCCTAGACAAGAGAACAATACAGACGCAAGCCTGCTGCTGACGTGTCTAAAGGCACTCTTAGTGACACAGGAGATTTCAATTCCATGCTAATATACTGTCTACTGCAGACAGACAAGATATCTGTTATGGTTCTGATATATATTCTGATATACGTTGAGATATACAGTGGTATGAAAAAGTGCTTGCTCCCTTCCTGATTTATTATTTAGTTTGTTTGTCGCACATAAATGTTTCAGATCATAAAAAATTTTTTAATGTTAGACAAAGATGACACAAGTAAACAGAAAATGTAGTTTTTAAATGAAGGTGTTCATTATTAAGGCGAAAAATATCCAATCTTACACGGCCCTGTGTGAAAAAGTGATTGCCCCCCCATTAAAACATGAATGAACTGTGGTGTATCACATCTTTGGAAAGCTGAGTTCAATTTCTCTAGCCACACCCAGGCCTGATTACTGCCACACCTGTTCTCAATGAAGAAATCACTTAAACAGGACCAAAGTGGACAAAGTGGAGCCGACCAAAAGATCCTCAAAAGCCAGACATCATGCCACGATCCAAGGAAATTCAGGAACAAATGAGAAACAAAGTAATGGAGATCTATCAGTCTGGAAAAGGTTATAAAGCCATTTCTAAAGCTTTGGGACTCCAGTGAACCACAGTCAGAGCCATTATACACAAACGGTGAAAACATGGAACAGTGGTGCACCTTCCCAGGAGTGCGCAACGACGACTCATCCAAGAGGTCACAAAAGACCCCAGAACAACATCCAAAGACCTGCAGGCCTCACTTGTCTCAGTTAAAATCAGTGTTCATGACTCCACCATAAGAAAGAGACTGGGCAAAAATGGGCTGCATGGCAGAGTTCCAAGACGAAAACCACTGCTGAGCAAAAGGAACATAAAGGCTCGTCTCAGTTTTGCCAGAAAACATCTTGATGATGTCTCTAGCCCACTCATATTTGCTACCCCACAGTTATCTTCCATTCATGGGTAGGTTCTATCTCGGCTCATTAAGTAATGCCTCCACCATAGTACCCCACAGTTATCTTCTATCTTGGCTCATTAAGTAATGCCTCCACCATAGTACCGCACAGTTATCTTCCATTCATGGGAAGATTCTATCTCGACTCATTAAGTAATGACTCCTCCATAATGTGATTATTTCTCAGCATGCCGGGAAATAGGTTTTTGAAAAGTATATGTTTAAAGTTGATTTTAACAAAAAATAGAATAATAACATTGTGGTCTCAGATTATTGGTGCTGAGTTTGTGCTGAATAAAAGCACATGTCAAAAGGTGGGTGTGTCAAAAGGTGGGTGTGTGCAAAGATGGATGTATCAAAAGGTGGGCATGTCAAAAAGTGGGCGTGTCAAAAGGTGGGTGTGTGCAAAGGTGGATGTATGAAAAGGCAGGTGTGTGCAAAGGTGAACGTGTTAACAGGTGGGTGTGTCAAAAGGTGGGCGTGTTAAAAGGTGGGTGTGTCAAAAGGTGGGTGTGTGCAAAGGTGGATGTATCAAAAGGTGGGCGTGTCAAAGGGTGGGTGTGTGCAAAGGTGGATGTATCAAAAGCTGGGCGTGTCAAAAGGTGGGTGTGAGCAAAGGTGGATGTATCAAAAGGTGGGCGTATCAAAAGGCGGATGCGTGCAAAGGTGAACGTGTCAACAGGTGGGCGTGTCAAAAGGTGACCTGCTTCATAATTGACTATATTTGTCCTGTGCTGTGAAAATCTTCCAGAAAGTGCTAAGGAAATTACATGCATGCTTTATCCACTTTGCCATACTCTCTTCCTGTCTACATACCTTTCTACACACACACTAACCTTTCGACATGCCCACTATTCCAGTCTGACCTATACTTGACCTACACATGGGCTCTCTGGTATTACTTTTGGGCCCTTGAGCAAGGTCCTTAACACTGTTCAAGGGGGGGGCAGATGAACATCTCAGCTCAAGCTTTGCTCTCCGCTCAGTATGTGTGTCTCTCAGGAAGGGTGGGACATGCAACAACTACAGAACGCCGTCATGGCAGCATTGCTGAAATTATTATTATTATTATTGCACTGACTCCAGGAAGCCCGATATCTCACTGCAACCAGAAGAAGTGCAGCTGCACATTTCACCTCTACAATAACAGGTATAAAAAGCTTGCAAATGCCTGACACATCCTTGAAAAGAGGCTGATACGGCAGCAGGACAAACCCTGACCAATCTGCCCATATCAACCACCACATAACAGCCAAACAATGTCCACCTCAGGAAAGATGGGGGGCCAATTCCGAAACTCTGACGCCGTGGATGATATGATCCCACGGCAAGTGTAGACTTGGGTATGGGTTATGGAGATACGATCCTACCAATATTGTGGGAGTAATTTGGGTTTAAGGGGCGGGGCATTTAGGGCTGATTTGGTCCCTACCAATACTGTGGGAGTACAGTGCGTGTTTAGGGGGTGGGAGTTTGGGGCTGACTTGGTCCCTACCAATACTGTGGGAGTACAGTGTGTGTTT
>JAODLD010000123.1:57809-68869 GCA_026781065.1 Mormyrops boulengeri
GTACAGCCCACTGTGTGAAGTGTTGTGAAAAAGTGGACATGGTATTGAGACAAGTGTGAAAATGATTGGAAAAAACTATAAACAAGCTTTCAAAAAAATTTTATAGTGTATCACTGCAATTTATGGGATATATTTTACAGTTTTTCTTGATTGCTTTGGTGTATTTCTCAAATGACAATTAACATTTGCAAAACAACAAGTGTGAGATACGAGTTAATTGTTTTGGGTAAGTTGCCTGCTTTTGCAGCTAAACCAGAGTGCTATGCTATATGCATGAACTGTTTTAAGAAATGCTCTTATAGTCTTGAGAATGATAGGCATGTTTCATGAAATGTTCCAAAGCAATCGAGAAAACCTGTATTATTATTATTATTACGGCTCCACAGCACATCAGCCCTCAGAGTTGGTGTCTGGTGATAAAATGCCAGCCACTAAACTCATAAGCTTGACTGAACAGCCACTGCATCCTTACGCACCATCGCAGGAGCAGCAGTACTGTAGGAGCAGCAGATGAACTGACAGCAGCTGATGATCCCACAACGGATCCCACTGGCACTTTGACTTCTCGCATCATGCTGGCATCTCTCAGATTTCACGTGAATATCAAGGGCCTTAATCCTCGTTACACCCAGTTTGAATGTCTCAACAGATTTCGAATCTAGACTCGAGGAAACTCTCTAGCCATTCTCTTTTGAATTTGCATTTTCCTATTTTTGCTGGCCTGCTTCCCACTACTTCAACAAATGTTGACAACTGATCAAAACCATATTTGTACTAAAACATTTGGAAATTTGTGTGAAGCAGCGAGAAACGATGTTCTGGTGTGCAGAAGTGACATTATGGCGTGGGGATCACACTTGTTGTTTTGCAGATGTTAATTGTCATATGAGAAATGGTCCAAGGCAATTGAGAAAAAGAGTAATTAATACTTCAGGAATGAGAATATGCTGGAAAAACGCAGAAAAAGCCGCCTGCTTCTTTATACAAACATGCTCTGTGGCACACAGGTCTGACTGAGACACTGTCATTGCCAGTGATGGGGGGCAACCCGCCTTGCAGGCTGCTGATGGATTGGTGTTGGCTGGGGTGGGTTAGGAGTGGTGCTAAAAGGAGAGATACCAGTTCCAGCTACAGTACAGCTACAGGTAAGCATCCGATCTTGGGGGTCCATCAATGAGAACGGCGGGGCTGTCTGGAGTTCCCGAGTCCTCCGTCAATCAAACAATGCATCTAATTGTGTGCCATCCATGGTTCATCTACATTCCTACATTTCAAATGCAATATTGTTCCGTAGGATTTACCTTGTCATTTTCTTTGTTTATCAAGACTGATCTCCTTAATAGTATATTTAACCTCTGCATTGGAAAATGTAATATTCCTGCCTGCAATTACAGAAAAGGTACCTGTCCTGGCCACTGCCCACAAAACCCAGTGATAATCCTTGCCCAGGGGATGCAAACAAGGGATTAGTTCTATTACAAGGGATTAGCTTCAAATTGCATCGACTCACTGACGACTGACATCAGCCACCTCATACGAACACATGGCTATGAATGCAAACTGAAAACCCCAATGACAATGATTTCCAGCCGCATTCAGCCCCCTTTCTTTCAGGTTAGAGTCTGAGCTGAAGCTTGATTCCGTGGACCTTGTCCTATACAAATTCCAGTAAAGTTTGAAAAAGATTCACCAAATGTATTTTGGTCTGCTAACGAGATGAACGTCGACAGCTACACTTTTCTTTAATTCCATGATGCTGCACTGTTTCAATTTTGCTGCAATGAGTCACAAATTTTGATCAGCTCCATATCTTCACCCGTATGATATCTGCAAACATTTAAAAAGATCCATCAAATACTTGTGAAATAAGTGTTTTCAGCAGTGGCAGTGAACCAGTCCCAAAACCACATGCACTTCCCATCTGGGAAACAAATTTGCCCATGTAGATTAGGTTTGAATTTGGTAAGCAGGTATCTTAAGAAATCCAGAGAGCCAAACTTCTACATTCCTCTTCACACCATACAACAGCTAATACAGTTTCTCAATTGCTATGGCACATTTTGTGGAACATACTAAACATTCTCAACACTGTAAGAGCATTCCTCAAAACAGTTCATGCATATAGCAGAACACTATGGTTTAGCTGCAAAAGCATGTAACTTACCGAAACAATTACCTTGTGTCACAAAAACAAAAAAGATTCATCAATAAATGTCAGCACCATCAAAATGAAAAGAACAATCAACATCATTTTAACCATGAGAATCAAAATGCTTAGATATATTTGTCAGCGTAACTCTGCTCCTGAGCTCCACAATGACAGTGTGTACAGTGCACTGTTGAAACACTCACATGTATTTTTCAGATCTCAGGACACAGTACAATAGCAAACAAAAAAGTCACACAGCACTGTATAACACAAAAACAGCAAAATGGCAACAAAAAACAAGAACAAAAAAATCATTTACCGTGGAAACCAAAAACACAACAATGCTGTAATTTGTGAAATATATTTTGAAATCATTTTGAACGTTTGGTTTAACTGTTTTGCATGAGGTGCTGACAAGATCACACACATAGTTTTGGGTGCAAAATTATTACAGTGGGAAAGCTGTTTTGACCAACAAGACTAAAGCAACTGAAAACTGTGCCAAATGATGACAACTATACAAAACCATTTGCATATATGCACTAAAACATTTGGAAATTTGTGTGAAGCAGAGAGAAATGATGAAAACACTTGTTTTTTTGCAAACGTTGTCATTTGACAAATGCTCCAAAGCAATCGAGAAAAACTGTAAATATCTCAACCAGCATCAAAACACAAGCAGTCCATTTACTTTCATAACCGCAATAATACAAGCTGATATGGAAAAATTGGAAAACACAGAACAGCAAATGTCACTTTGCAATGCAAACCATCCATGTGAATCCCTGGATATACATCTCTACTCTCAGTTCTTCAACCAACAGATTGACAAAAGTTGTAAAAACCAGATCTCATTTGTTTTCAACTACTTGCAATTATTGCGAAACACACACAAATTTTTGTTTTAACTCTTTTTTACTGTTAAGCCCATCTCAGCACTGCCATGAATAAAATGCATTAGCTTCTCCCATGCCCATGGCTCAAGGGTCTATCTGCTGTTTACGTGCACGCAGGCAGCAGACCATGTTGATATTTTTTGTGGGGACGTCTGGCTGACTCCCATTAAACTGTAATGAAGATCTGTATCCCCAATCACCAAAAGAAAGACAAAAGTCAATAGCAAAAAAGAATTATTTTGCATTTTTTGTATTGCTCTTTTTGTAGAAGCAAATGTACTTGTTTTAAAAAGTGAGTTTTTTATGACAATATTGGTTTCTCAAGATGTTACCTTTTGGAGAACATCTACTGAAAATGTAAACTCATAAAAAAGACCACAAAGACCTGGTATTGAATAAGCAGGTCTGGAAGATGTATGAATGAGGATGATAAAACCTGGCAGTGGTCACACAGACAGATACAGACTCACAGAAAAACTCATAAAAAAGACCACAATCCCAGTATTGAATAAGCAGGTCTGGAAGATGTACGAATGAGGATGATAAAACCTGGCAGTGGTCACACAGACAGATACAGACTCACAGAAAAACTCATAAAAAAGACCACAATCCCAGTATTTAATAAGCAGGTCTGGAAGATGTATGAATGAAGATGACAAAACCTGGCAGTGGTCACACAGACAGATACAGACTCACAGAAAACCTCATAACTATACCCGGACATACAGACAATCTCACACACCAATTCTTTCATACAGTCACACGTGTGAACCTACAGACATGGATGCAGATATGCACACTCATACATAAACATAGACCTGTTCAGGCATGTACACACACACACACACACACACACACACACACACACACACACACACACACACACACACACACACAAAATGAGGAAATGTTCTCACTGGGTTGCCAAGGAAACTAATTGTTACATCTGCTATCACAGAATATATGGAGAGGCATGCATAGGAAATGCCAAATCATCTATTAAATACACAGGCACATGAAATCCCAAATCATCTATTAAAAACAGAGGCACATGAAATCCCAAATCATCTATTACAAACACAGGCAGATGCACAGGCACAGGGAATCCCAAATCATCTATTAAATACACAGGCACACGCACAGGCACAGGAAGTCCCAAATCATCTATTAAAACACAGGCACAGGAAATCCCAAATCATCTATTAAAAACACAGGCAGATGCACAGGCACAGGAAATCCCAAATCATCTGTTAAATACACAGGCACAGGAAATCCCAAATCATCTATTAAAAACACAGGCAGATGCACAGGCACAGGAAATCCCAAATCATCTATTAAATACACAGGCACACGCACAGGCACATGAAATCCCAAATCATCTATTAAAAACACAGGCACAGGAAATCCCAAATCATCTATTAAAAACACAGGCACAGGAAATCCCAAATCATCTATTAAAAACACAGGCACATGAAATCCCAAATCATCAATTAAAAACACAGGCACAGGAAATCCCAAATCATCTAATAAATACACAGGCACATCAAATCCCAAATCATCTATTAAATACACAGGCACAGGAAATCCCAAATCGTCTATTAAATACACAGGCACATCAAATCCCAAATCGTCTATTAAATACACAGGCACAGGAAATCCCAAATCATCTATTAAAAACACAGGCAGTTGCACAGGCACAGGAAATCCCAAGTCATCTATTAAATACACAGGCACAGGAAATCCCAAATCATCTATTAAAGACACAGGCACAGGAAATCCCAAATCATCTATTAAAAACACAAGCAGATGCACAGGCACAGGAAATCCCAAATCATCTATTAAAAACACAGGCACAGGAAATCCCAAATCATCTATTAAATACACAGGCAGATGCACAGGCACAGGAAATCCAAATCATCTATTAAATATACAGGCACAGGAAATCCCAAATCATCTAATAAATACACAGGCACAGGATGAGTCAGAAACTGAAAAAAACAGCTTTGGTGTCGAAAGCCCATTAGGCAGCCTATTGCCTCATTACAGGACCATGTGGAGATGGGCACTCCTGCAATTACCCTTCAGCTCACCAACACTCCACTCTACCGTTTCACCAATGCTAAAGAAGTGCGCAATGGAAATGTTGTTGGTCAGATATTCTCTAACCTTTCACCCAACGTAAATCTTCATTAAAATCTTTATGTTCATGGTCATTCTGTTCAGTCAGACAGTACTTCAGCACCCTGTAGAACGACTTCAGCAGTTCCTTGTCTCAACAGGATTATCAGGCTGAGGTCGCGAGAACGGAACGTGTCCCAGCGTACCGCCCGGTAGCTGTGTCCCAGCGTACCGCCCAGTAGCCGTGTCCCAGCGTACCGCCCTGTAGCTGTGTCCCAGCATACTGCCCAGTAGTTGTGCTAGAGCCATAGTCATACTGCTATAATGACTCCCCCATAAGGGATGACAGCCTCATGAATCAAGCGAATTAGAAACATCTAATGAGATCAAAGATCCTTCATGTATATAACAGGGACACTTTCATTCCCGCTTGAAGCTGTAATAAACTTGAAATATTACGAAACAGCCTGGAGCTGTTGCCTTTATTGCAACAAATAGAATGTAAGCTGGCAAATGTCACAAGCTGCCAGCAAACCTGAGAGCATCTCTCTCATGCACACGCATCGACAGAAACCATTCTGGTCAGCCACCCAAGAATTACAACTGTGGATTTACACTCCCAAGGCTGTTAGGAATAAGGTTCAATGCAAGAGAGCATCTACCCCTTTTTGGTACTGCTCTCTTTTAGCTTAAAAACAAAAGGTTTCTAGACAGGCAGACAAACAAATGACAAAATGTCATGCGTTTGAACCCCGTATCTAGGAGCCAGCCCAGATCTTCTATGCAATCACATACTCTTCCCCGATCATCCTCACCTGATTATTTAATTCACCTGTTACCCATTTATTACACAAGCAGTTAAATATATTAGCCGTGTCTGAATTTAGGGGATACATGCTTCGAAGGCCGCAGTCTATGAAGGTGTTGTCTTTGTAGGGTGCATTTTTTGAATGTCAAACAGAAAGCATTCTCAAATGGGACGGTAATGCAGTTGGCCTTAGAAGGATGCTGCCCCTGAATTCAGACACAGCCTTAGAGTCACCAGGAAGTTATGAGTTACTGTGAGTTACTGTGAGTCAGTTACTGTGAGTGAGTTGCTGTGAGTTACTCTCCCTACTGAGTGGCTTCTTTGATTTTGCTGATCTGTTACTGGATTTGAATTCACAACTTTGCCTTTTGGATAGTAATTCTTTAACTGTTCTTCGCCAGTATTGTTTCTAATGTTTTGCCTAAATATTGACACTATGGTTTGGATTAAGGTATTTGGCTATTGGAGAAATAAATGGCAATGGATCATTCCACACCTAGATTCCACACACAATGCAAGTTAAGTATCAATATCAAACTTTAAACACCAACTTCCTTCAGGAAACTAGGAAGAAAATGACCAACTTTCAGATCTGTGACATTAATCAAACTAATAGCTGCCTTTGACATCATAAATAACAATTTCCCTCTTCGCTCACAGAAAAAGTCAATTATGCTTGGGGAAGAAACAGCAGACCCTATTTTTAGCTATATCAGTATTGAATTAAATGAAGGTACCTGTATGTATTTCAGCAATACTGTTATCAATTCTTTTATTTTGAAAAGTTTCTCATTGCAATAACATAAAATAATAGACTTAACATTACAAATGTCATAACCTAAGTGAAAAATGATTAAAATGAAGTGACAAACAGCAGCAAGGTAGGTAATCCTGAGATACGGATAAGCTGTGGTCGACACGACTGCCAAGTATTAACAAAAAGAGTGTGGGCAGGGTCAGGTCCCAAAATGGAACGATCACAAACAAGATACAGTGTGAATGCTGTGCAAACTCACATTCAGCACGACACAGCCAACACTGGTGGATTCATGCGTGTCGGAGATTAAGACAAGAAAATCACAAGATGGAGGGACATCAATGATGCACTTACTGTGTATATTGCTAAGGACATGGTTTCTGTCCATAAACTTGGATCTGTGATACCCAGTCATAAATATAACTCTGAGATTACATACATGGCAGGGCACTGATGTCCTCAAATGGGTCAAAAAACCACTGGCTCCTCTACAAGAGTTCACTGATTCCAGGTAAAAGCCTCATTAGAGCCATGAAAAGAACAATCTAAAAGTATCTGACCCCAAAAACATTCCGATTCAGAAAATGATGAGCCTTTTGAAATCCCACAGCTATTAGACCAGGTATATTAGCAGCAACATGGGGTATTATATAAAATAACTAAGCCTGAGACACTGCTGAACATTGAACATCTCCGCAGGCAGAAGCAGCAGTCCAGCTGGAAGAACCTCCAAAATCCAAGAAAACATATGGTAACATGCTTCAGTAAGAACCTACAAGGTCCAGCAGCTGCACACTGACAGATCAATGAAGCAGAGATACAGATGTATCTGCAGACAGTTCTTGCTGACAGTGAAGCAGATCCCGTGGATGGGTGTAGAAACCATGAATGAACTTTGCAAGTGTGTGCAAACTGGTGAAGCCTTATTTGAGCATTACAGCTACCAGCACAGAGCCCTGAGCAGTGCAGGAAATGTGGCTGCGTGTCTCAGGGCTTCCCCAAGCCAGACGCTTTGGATAGGCCTGTCTTCCTGGTACAGAATCTGTTAACGTACAAAAGTGCACATGCAGGTACCATCCTATCATTTGCCATTCCTCTGTGAGGCTCTGCTCAGTCTTAATTACTTGTTTCTACTTGTAGTGGGATCTTGTATTCTATATTAATAACCTGAAGACTAATCAATTATTATTTGGGAATGAATGAGCAGTCTTGCCAACTACAAGTGACCATTATTCATTATAGTGAGGCCATAGGTTAGGAAGGAGTTCTTGTGCCCAGATCACAGATGTGTGTGAAGGGTGATCACAGCCTTTGCTGACACTCTATTATACCCCTTATCTCAGCTTAATGTTCTGCACCCATGAACCTGGCTATAATGTGACAGAGTAGAGTCTTCAGGTCTGAGACAGAGGCTTGAGGGCCTCTTCACTCCAGTAAACAAGGGCTGGAGGCTGACGATCTCCATCCAGGTATACAGCTGGCGATCACATGGGCTTTCTCAGTGTTTAATGCATCATTTATGTGAATGTGATGAGATCGTTGGGAGTTTCATATCACGCAATGAACATGACATATCAAAAATATACAAAATACAGGGGAAGCTTCATGCTGTTTGCATTAGATTATCAAATACTGCCAAATACCATTAAACTGTGAACATCGCCCAGTCAAACTTCTCCCATAGCAATGGAGCAGCCCTGCACCAACAAGCTAAACTTTAAAATCGCTTCTCAATCCATCCTGCTGGGATGAAGTGCCTTTGGACAGTATGTCCTCTGTCCACAAACTCAGCTTCGCTGGTGGAAAACCAAAGACGGCCAAGTAAAGAGGCTATATCAGCATGTCAATAGAAGGTTAAAATCATGAGTCTGCTGCTGATCTCATACTCATTTGAATCTGATCTCTTATGATTATGGAAACTACAGTAAATTACTGATGCATGTGTTTGAAATATTCAATTGCATTTTTATGAGTATTGTTTGTTAAAGGCAGGACTACTAAAAATGTCAAATCTATTTCCATAAATGATAGACACACCGTAAATATTGTACCAATGACATGAAGAACATTATTAAATACACTAAAAGTCATTTTCAATTGCCAACTACTGAAAAGTAAAATGTTTTATGCTGACATTTAATATGATGCCACAGGGTCTGTCAAATAAATGATAGGTTTGAACAGATGTATGTTGCCATCAATATTCTCGTTTGTCTGTGTGATAACCTGAGTATTAAAGACAACTAAATGATTACATGAGATGATTCAAAGACTGTTCAAATATGTGCTTTTGTAAAAATAAAAAGACAAAAAGATAAGAGATCAAGAAAAAACCTGGGATTTTGTGATATTTAATATTAGTAACATGAAGAAGACCACTGCGTTGGCCCGCAACTCATCATTAATCTCCTACCACTAAAATGATGGACAACAGAATCCCTCTGGCGGAATGAAGATATAATACCCAGTAAGTAGGTAACCACAGGGAAAATTTAAATATGGCCTTGTTTTCTGTTGCATCTGAACAAAGTACCAGGAAGGAATTGGTGTTAAAAACTAAGATCAAAGCAGCTGTTTTTGTGAATGAAACAACAACCTATTCGACACATAATCTAGGCAACTGATCACATTAAACTCTATAGCCTAAAAAAAACAGGTGGCTCTTCACTATATAAATTATGACATTATTACTGCCCTATTTTGATCATTTTCTACTACGGTGCATGCCCATGGAATTCTTATTTTAAGTATTATTTTTTAATAGTCACTTCTGTTTGTAATAAAATTTCTTGTTAGTTGCTTTGGGAAAGATACTACGTAGAAATACGATGAACTGAAATCAAGTGTGATTTGTATACTGGATCTACTGAAGAACTAAGGGACAGAATACAAGCGTATGGCGCACTGAGGCGGCAGGGGAACACCAGGGCCCAGAGAAGCAGGGTCCTGCCAAGTTAGGTTGATGGAAGCTGGCAGAGAATCGAATCCGAACCACCACAGTCACAGTGCTCAGGGCCTTACTGTGAGACCAAGGAGGGTGTGCCATACAGAGACAGGGTTGATGGGAGCTGGCAGGGACTCGAACCCAAGCCACCACAGTCCCAGGGCTCAGGACCCTGCTGTGAAACCCAGTAGGGGGCACTGTACAGAGAAGCGGTTGATGGATGAAGGAAGAGGTGTAAATAGGTAAAGAGAGACATAGGGAATTACAGGAGTGATGACCTGTATGACCTGAATATTATGTGTTCACATCTCCTCTGCCTGACCTGAACTGGACTCTCCCCCTTTCCCAAGAGCCTCTTATCAGACAGGCATACAGTGTCGCATAAGCCGATATCATCATTTCTATGACACATCCCCTGCACAGCTCAAAACAAGTTGCCTCATAGGCAGCAGCCAGTTCTGGATTAGAGTGAAACAGAGGATGGAACAGAATAAGCTACTTTTCTCTATGCACTCAGCTGGAAGCGGGCTGTGTTCACACTGAGGTGCAGAGTTATGTGTCTCTGTGTGCTAAGCAGGAAGCGGGCTGTGTTCACACTGAGATACTGAGCTGCGTGTGTCTGTGGGATAAACAGGAAGCGGGCTGTGTTCACACTGAAATGCTGGGTTGTGTGTTTCTGTGTTAAGCAGAAAGCAGGCTCTGTTCACACTGAGGTGCTGAGCTGCATGTCTCTGTGTGCTAAGCAGGAAGCGGGCTGTGTTCACACTGAAATGCTGGGTTGTGTGTTTCCGTGTTAAGCAGAAAGCAGGCTGTGTTCACACTGAGGTGCTGAACTGCATGTCTCTGTGTGCTAAGCAGGAAGCGGGCTGTGTTCACACTGAGGTGCAGAGTTATGTGTCTCTGTGTGCTAAGCAGGAAGCGGGCTGTGTTCACAATGAGATGCTGAGCTGCGTGTCTCTGTGTGATAAACAGGAAGCGGGCTGTGTTCACACTGAGGTGCAGAGTTATGTGTCTCTGTGTGCTAAGTAGGATTGATGTATCCTGCCTTCTCACTAAACCATTAATTGTTTGGCAAAGTGAAAGAGGGAAGTAAAGAAGAGAGATGGGTAGATAAAGGGTAAGAAGAAAGAGGAGAAGAGAAAGTGGTAGAAAAGCCAGTAGGAACAGGAAATATGGGGGGACAGAAGGGTTGAGCTGGCAAACAGCAGAGAAAGAGAGGGATAGAGGAAGGCACTGCCTGAGAGCTGTTACAGATGCAGTCCACAGTCTAATGGGCAGTGACGGTGGGTTGGACCAACCTCTTTTCAATGTGCTCATAAGAACATAAGAACATAAGAAATTTACAAACGAGAGGAGGCCATTCGGCCCATCAAGCTCGTTTGGGGAGA
>JAODLD010000123.1:87691-99967 GCA_026781065.1 Mormyrops boulengeri
CATGTCGAGTGCCATGCGCACGTAGCGGTGACATGTTGAGTGGCAGCTGCCAGTGCCATGCGCACGTAGCGGTGACATGTCGAGTGGCATATGCCCGTGGCACGGAAAGATTTTACTCCCTCTGGCTATTTTTCAGTGGGACAGTATGCTTCAGGTAATGTGGGACAATGCGGGGGGCCTGGAGCCTATCCCGGAAGCTACAGACACCAAACCTGAGATTTTTGGCAAGGAATGTGCCGAAATCTACACTGCAACGCAGAGTGAAGGGCAATGTTCAGGGCCATGGGCATTCAAAAGGAAGAAATCCTGTATGTACAAAGGAGGAAGAAGAAAATCTGGCAAATACAATCAATCTTTCCAAAAAGGGGATTTCCAATGAGAAAGCCACATATACAATGAATGTGTAACTTCCTTGAGTTGTTTGATGTATTAAACTTAATTTTTCAGTTTTGATGTATTAAATAAATGCGTCCCACTTTACCTTATGGGTGCATGGAGTGTAGGGGAGACCAGGGACAGTTGTAACATGGGACGGTGGTAATGCCATGAATTCCTCCAATCAGAAACAAGCTAGAGTGATTACACTCACCCTGCACATGCTCAGTTAGACTATCTTCTTGCTCACAAAAAAGGGGCTACATTTAAAACTCAGAAAAAAATTACCAGCAAAAGTGTGTGTTTGCGGTAAAAGTTTTCTCTCTCATAATATTTTGGATACTGTCCTGAGATCAAATATCTAGGAATCCAAACATGTATTACTAGAATTACTGTTCTGTATGTTAAAAGTAGAAATGGCTAGTATGTGTCAAACTCACAGATAAGCTATAGTTACATGATCTCAAAACATGGATGGTGATGCTGGGACAGTTGTAACGCCGTTACAACCGTCCCTGAAAGAAGTAGGAGTCAAAAGCACTGCTAATACTGGACAATAATTCCTCCCACCTTTCTGTGGAGGTGACTGATTTCTGCAGGAGCCATGGGATCATCCTCATCTCATTCCCTCCACACTGTTCAAATAAGCTGCAGTCCTTAGATCACAATGTGTATGGGTCACTGAAGAAGCTTATCAACAGCTGTTGTGATAGCTGGATGAAAGCTCATCCAGGAGTCAAAATGACCATTTATGATCTGCCGAGCATTGTGAAAAGTGTCCTTCCCCTGGCTGCATCGGCATCAAATATTCAGGCAGGGTTTGCATGCACTGGAATTTGGTCTTTTAATAGAGACATTTTCAGTGTCTCTAGACACAGATCGGCCACTGCCAGCAGTGACACCAGAGGTTCCATCTTCAACTGCTGCAGCTCCATCACCCACTGTGGCAATGGTAACATCCTCTGTACCACTTGCAGTATCCTCTCCTGTCACATCATGTGTGATCCTGAGTCATCAACCTTTGCTATGGATACCTTTTCACCCAGTTCCATCCGTCCATATCCAAAAGCTGGAGTAAGAAAGCAGACCCCAAAGGGAAGGAAAAAGAGAGAGACCGCTGTCCTTACAGATTCTCCTATGAAAAATCAACTGGAGGCTGAGAAAGTCATCTATAAAGCTAAAAGAAAAATTAATTGCAGCAACAACAATAAAACCGAAACATAAAAAGAAGCAGCAAATTCAGGACTCATCCAATGAAAATGAATCCTGTACGGCAGGGGAGTCAAACTCCAGTCCTGGAGGGCCGGAGCCCTGCACATTTTTGGGTTTTCCCTCATTTAACACACCTGATTCAACTCCTTGTGCTAATTACCACACAGCTCTTAAGCTGAGTCATTTGTGTGGGAACAGGGAAAGAGCTAAGCTACACCTTGCTCCGGCTGCCCAGGAATGGAGTTTGACACCCCTGCTGTAAGGTGTGCTTGGAGACATACCTGTACTCCAGGTATAAGGAGGTCTGACTTCAGTGCTCGTTCTGTAAAGGCTGGGCACACAAAGACTGCACAGATGGAACTGACTATTACACTTGTAATACACAACCGTGATTCAGAATGGGTTTATCGATATGGACTCAAACTATTTGTTGCATGTTTAAATGTATTTTTGATGGGTTTTACCCTTCCTTGTTGTTTGGAATTTCATTCTTAAATAAGAAAAATAAAGAAGAGGGCTGCACTCTCAGTGGATTGTCTATGCCCTGATGAAGACCTTATTGCTCTAAACATTGGAAACTTTTTGTGCTTCTGTATCTGCTACTTTATACAGCACTTCTTGAAGAGATTTTAGTTGTGTGTTTGCCTGTTTGTCCATTTCAAGGTTGTTCTCAAACCCTTAGGTTACATTTGTATTGTAGATATGTATTTTGCCAATTAAATAATTTTCTTATGTTATGATTGTTGGCTCTCCCTCTTTATTATTAAAAAATAGAAACACTGTTCATAATATGAATGACAAATAGGCTTTATCAGTTTTGAGGATTTGATTAATTAATTATGGAGGCTATTTTAGACAACTGTCCCTGTGTTACAAATGTCCATATGCACAGGAAGAGTTGTAACAATGGAGGGACTGTATTTAAATTAATTTTGCAACCTGTACATATTATATAAAACCATTTAAATATATTGTTCAAGTACCAGACACGCTAATGCTTGCAATTATGCAAACTGGCTATTCCAGTGTAAATGGATTTTGAATTAATCAAAATCGTCCAAAAGCACCTTTCCCTTTCCTCTTGGGTACCCGAAGTGCCCTTTCCTTGAGGCATTTTTTATTTATTTTTATGTGTGCATGCGTGTGGAGTCCCGCCTGTGCCCCTCAACAATAACATTTAACTATTAATCACAATTTTGCTAAATAAAAGAATCTGGCTTGCATCAGTCACATGATGACCAGTTGCCGCAAGACAACTTAACAATGTGTACATAATAACCTAATACTCCCGTGTGCTATAGACTATAGTGTACGCTGTACACCCTACTTACTGATTTTTGCATCAGTCTGTGTCTCCCAATTAATTTGTGTGTTTCCCCTACAGCTCCGCACCGGCCACCCGGCAAATAATTTGCGTGCTATTTGCGAGCTCGTTCCCGGCGCGTAACCAGCGAGCTCTGCCGTCAAGGGTGAGCATTGGTTAATGGTCATCATGTGACTGATGCAAGCCAGATGGTTTTAATTCAAATGCAGCTAATTGAGTGTAAAAGCGAATATTCTCCTCTCTACAGTAGCATCGCCACTTGCTGGTCATTTTGGTTTATCATTAGGTTTATCAGATTTTTGGTGTTGGCATACTGTGATATTTTACTGTCTCAGGTTCAAACTGCACCTTTTTTCATTCAATATTTGAGAAGTTGAAAATTTTGGGTCGCGACATGTCATTAAGGGGTTATGGTGGGTCCCAAATCCAGACCAGTTGAGAACCACTGCTCTAAGTAATCAATGTGTCTTCTTTAGCAAACAACATTAATCTGAAGTTAACCCTGCCTGCTGGGAGGTTTTATTTAAACCTCAATTTATGCCTGGACTAGCTCAAATCTTCCTTCAGGAAACAAGCTTAGTTTAGTCAGGAATAGGCTTAGTCTAGTATTGTTTTATACCTGGACTGAGAAAGCAAATTTCTGTTAGTCTGCATTAAAAGGCTGTTAAAATCTAGGACTAGCTTTAACTGCACTATCTCACTGCATAAGCTGTGCTTGCATCATGCAGTTAACTAATAAACGTGTCTTAACTTTAGTTCATTGAATTTGAGCTAGGTACCATTGAATTATATATGCCAACGAATAGGGGTGCAATGTGAACCCCAAGGACCTGGAACGTAACTTTCTAACAAGGGCCCATTGAGGGTTAATCTCTGTCTGGAAAACCGCCCCGTAAAGTGAAAGTGAATGTAGCCTAAGTTCTGAAAAACGACATTTTCTATAGACAGAGCTGCGTTAAACAAAGGGGTGAAATTTGCCTGTCATGTAAAAAGGTTCTTTACGTAAGAAAAAAGTAATCAGCACCTAAAGGATGAAAATGAATATCAAAAGTCTTACTATTATGTTAATCTTGTTCAAGTTCGTCATTAACTCTGATGGTATGTATATTGTTTAATATCGTTTAATAATGTTTAATAAACACAATTCCGATTATATTAATAATATTTGAAGGTGTGTGTGTATATCCAGTGTGCCGGTGTGGTAATTCTAACAAATACAGCTCTCCATGCTTCCACTGATGGGTGGCTGTTAAATTTTTGTAAAATAATTTTTTGTCTTGCCTGTATTCAGATGAAGTCATACTTATTATACACGTGTTTCTTGTAGCGTAAAGTTCGCTTTTAAAACATATATACGATTTGATGAACGCAGTAGCCTAATACATCCATTAAACATGTCTTACGTCTTTCTCATCATGCTTTTGCTTTCAAAGTTTTTGATTTCTTCCGTTTTAGAATGCCGATTCGAGATCATTCGTTTTTTTTCATCCAGCTTAATAGCAGCTGAACCACAAAAAAATTTTCGTCTGATCGTTGAACAAAATCTAAGTCGGGGCCTTAGTTCGATTCCCACTTTACCGTAAGTCTCCTTTAAAGTAAACAGGGAATATTGGGGGTCGCTATTTTTTTTATTTTTTTTTTAGCTCGTGACCAGAACTGAAAGCAAAAGTATGATCAGAAAGACAACATGTTTAATGGATGTATTACTGCGTTCATCAAATCTTATATAGGCCTATGTTGTAAAATGTTGCGAGATTTTGCCATTGTGTAGAAACTGTTCCTGATGTAGACGAGCCTGAAATAGCCCGTTATTCGGACTTTTGGTTCACCGTAAATGCTGCGTAGCCGAATGCAATCACGCGATTGTAGGGGATCTCATTTACCGAGGCTTACTTTCAGAACTTAATTTGGATTCGTTTCGATTCGAATTAACTTATTAAAAGGCTTCGACTGACTTACAACTTTATCTGGACGGTTTATATAATAGAACGTGTGCATTTTATTAGAAAATGAGACAAACAAACGTTTATCCGTTCCCAGTTTTTAGATATTTCTGTTTAGCTTGTATAGCTTATTGTTCTGTAGCTGAACAAAAATATTCTTAACCTTATAGACACTATAGACCATTCTGAAGAAATGGTTATTTGTACATTTTATTATGTTCATTTTTGTATTATATATGAAATTGATATGACTTCTTTTGATGCATGGCCCAAAATCCATGGAACAAAGGACTTAAACGCTCTTATGTGAACACTCCCAGGTAGAAGCCAGCAGGAATAAAATAATTTGGGCAATATATGAAGAAATTGGGTTTTATTTTTAACCATGAAAAGGTATGTGGTGCCTTAAGATTAGGGGTGTGCAAAACAGCCGGTATTTGTATCTGTATTTGTATTTGTTGAGGGGGGAAAAGTATTTGTATTTGTATTCGAGTAAAATTCAAAATAGGCGTGAAAATCCAACCTTTTTAACCGAACGCTAACGTTACTCTGTCAACAGCCTATTGTCTAAATTACCGAGATAACCGAGCTACGTAAACAGAGCGAACATGAGACACCCGACTGCAGACGTCAATAATACAGCGTAATGGAATAATCTCCCGATCAATCTCCGCTTCCCGAAAGGTATAAACTGCCTCCGGAACCCAGTTAAGGTAGAAAAATCTGTTCAACAAAAATAGTGATGCAGTTAAGATACAGTATACATCAGTTTTCATTATTGGCCATTTCCAAATAAAAGTCCAATAGCCATGACAGTAAATTACATCTAAACATAAATATGACTTCTTATAAGATTAACATTAAGTAATAATTTCCAGGCAGGAGCCCAGGGATTTAAAGGGTCACTGAAAATTCATTTCAATTTTATGTCTGAAAGTAATTTCACTTGCTATCAGACTGGTCCAAAGTTGTTTTTACCATTAAATCTACAAGGGAACTTTAGTTATACTCACATTTGCTGACATTATTTGACAAATTCCAGGTATAAGCTCAAGGGGTTAAAAGTCTATATTTTTCATTGTTTTCTCTGCTTGTTACTTCTTGTATGCTTATTTTAATTCCTTGCTTTTTAATGTCTTTAAAGCACTTTGAAAACCTTGTGGTTAAAAAAAAAGTGCTGTATAAAGATTGATTGATTAATTGATTGACTGATCGATCAATTATTGATAAATTTATTTCGGTCAGGGAAAGCTCACTTCAGGATGACAGTATATGATGTCTGCATGTTATATCACTTGTTACCTGTCTGGCCCAAAGTCATTTTCACCTTTAAATCCAACTGGCATCATTGCACATAAACACATTGTTTGTCATTACGTGATGATTTCCAGGCAGGAACTCAGAGTGTTAAATACTTTGGGCCAGTGAAAACTCACTTCAGGACAACAGCAAATGATGTCTATAAGCGATATCACTTGTTACCTATCTGGCCAAAGTTGTTCTCACCTTTCACCAGTGGTAAAGGGAGCTGTCAGGCTGGAGAAGGAAGTATTCCGAACTTGGTTAGAAGTGGATGACAGATACCGGTAGTGGAATGCGGTTTTAGCAGTTACTGATGCAAAAACTTGGGTGTGGGGGGAGTTTGGTGAGGCCATGGAGAACGACTTTCAGATGGCTTCGAAAAGATTCTGGCAAACCGCTCAAGAGGTTGAAGCAAGGCTTTACGCATGCTGTTTACAGCAGGGATGGAAAATTGTTGACGTCAAATGGGGATATAGTCAGTTGAAGGCATATTTCAAGGACCTCCTGAATACCACTGATATCCTTTCCTGAGAGCTGGAAGACTCTGCATTGGCAGACTGTGGTGGTGGTCCCAATCTTTAAGAAAGGGAAACTGGAGGATATGTTTCAACTTTAGGGGGATCACACTCCTCAGCCTCCCTGTGAAGGTCTATTCAGGGGTACTGGTGAGAACAGTCTGTCTGTTGGTCGAACCTTGAATCCAGGAGGAATGATGCAGATTCCGTCCTGGTCATGGAAGGCTGGACCAGCTTCTCACCCTCACAAGGACACTGGAGGGCTCATGGGAGTTTGCCAAACTAGTCTACATGTGTTATGGGGACTTGGAAAAGGCATATGATCTGGTCCCTTGGGGAGTTCTTTGAGGGGTGCTTCAGGAGTATGGGGGTTTTGGGCAAGGATAATGTAAAGCACTTTGTAACAATGTGATATTGTGAAAATATGCTATACAAATTGAACCAAATTGAATCAACACAATGTGAATTAAGTTATGAATTTTGTTATTCTAATTTTTAATTCATGTGCATACTTAATGTGTATACTGTTGTGGGTCTTCGGGTCCCTGTATAAACGGAGATAGAGTTTGGTTCCCATTGCCAGTAGTAACTCAGACTCGTTCCCAGTGGGTGTTGGACTCCACCAGGGCTGCCCTTTGTCACTGATTCTGTTCATAATATTTATGGACAGAATTTCTAGGCATAGCCAAGGGGCAGAGGTGGTCCAGTCCGGTGACCTCAGGATCACATCTTTACTTTTTGCAGATGATGTGGTCTTGTTTGCGTCATTAGGCTGTGACCTGCAGCATTCACTGCGGTGGTTTGCAGCTGAGCGCAAGGTGGCTGGGATGAGGATCGGCACCTCTTGGCCAGAAAAGGGTGCATTGCCCTCTCCTGGTCGGGGAAGACTTACTGCCTCAAGTGGAGGAATTTAACTATCTCAGTGTCTTGTTCATGAGAGAAGAAAGAAGGGAGAGTGAGATTGACAAGCGGATCAGTGCATTGTCGGCAGTATTGCAGACGCTGTATCATTCTGTTGTGGTGAAGAGAGAGCTGAGTAGGAAGGCAAAGCTTTCGATTTACCAGTCGATGGACATTCCTACCCTCACCTATAGTCACAAGCTTTTGATAGTGACCGAAAAAATGATATTGCGGATACAAGCATTGTCTGGGCTCAGCCGTAGAGACAGGGTGAGGAGCTCGGACATTCAGGAGGAGCTGAAAGTAGAGCTGCTGCTTCTCCGTATCGAAAGGAACCAGTTGAGGTGGTTCAGGCACCTACCTAGGATGCCCCCTTCGGGCATGTTGAATAGGGAAGAGACCCTGGGGCAGACCCAGGACACACTGCAGAGACTATATCTCACAGATAGCCTGACAACACCGTGGTATTCCCCTGGTGGAGCTAGAGGAGGTGCTTGGTGAGAGGGAGGTTTGGGCATCTCTGCTTAGACTGCTGCCCCCTATGACCTGACCCCTGATAAGTGGCAGATAATGGATGGATGGACCAGATATGTTCTTTCTTCAAAGTGAATCAAAAGCCAAATGAAAATCTGAAGGTAAGCCTCAGTAAATAAGGGCACCTACAGTGCAATTCCCTCATTGCATTCGGCTACGCAGCATTTAAGATGGACCTCAGGAAATCCCCAAAGGCAACTTCTCTCTGCTGCTTGAGGGTGTGAGGACTGCAGATGCAGGAGTGTACGAGTGTGCGGTTTATACAGAGCAGGAGCAACGTGAAACACGGGTAGAAATACAGGAAGTAGGCAAGTGAGACTTTCTGTTTTATGGCTTAAGAATTATCATTACTTATTTTTGGAGCTGATCATTCCATTGGTTTATGCACAATATAGTATAAGTACCTTTAGAGATATTTCTAAACTGAAATAAAAAAAATCACAAAAATCTTTCATCTTCTAGTTTTCTAAGTGACAAAATTAAAAAAGTGATAAATTAAATGTTAAAATGTAAACAGCCCAAACTATCTTAATTTCGTCCCTAAACAGGAAGGAAAAACACAGATGTCAGGTTGCCAGGTTGTGTGAATCTTCCTGTTGTTGTTCCAGAGCGGCTGGTGGTGACGGGTGCAGACGAGCCTGTCTGTGCACATGCTGGAGAGGATGTGACTCTCAGCTGCTCTGTGGACACCCATGTTAATGTGACAGATCTTCAGGTGGAATGGAGAAAGACAGACGGTGATGGTGACATCATGGTGCTTCTGTATGCTGATGGAAAGAACAGACCAGATTTTCAGGATGAGAGATACTCTGGAAGAGCTGAATTCTTCACTGAGGAAATTCCCAAAGGAAACTTCTCAATAAAACTGAGCAAAGTCAAGATTGAAGACAAAGGAGAGTTCATGTGTGAAGTCCACTCAGATACTGATTCTGCCAGTACAACTGCCAGGATAGCTGCACTGGGTGAGTCACCAGGGGGGGCGTCCCACAAAACAGGATTTCCTAAAACTCCTTTAAATATTAAGCACTTTTATTGTATTGTCCTTCTTTTAACACCCATTGGCATGGTTTCCACTTTGCTGAATATTTTAGAGACTGTTTGCAACAATCTCTAATTTTTATTCCGTTTTAACCTTTTTATTTGTTCACTCTGTTTCACTGTCCATTTGTTCACCATGTATATATCCCTGGTTACTGACATGGTGATCATTTAAAAGGTTTTTAATAAAGTCAAGCTTTTTTAGATTTTTTTTTATTAAAAGCTAATCTTGAGCATTTTTATTTAAATTGCTTTAACTGTTTGTAACATTTTGTAATTATTTATTAGGTTATCACCTTTTTGGTTGCTCAGTCTGCTTTAATACACATATACTCTCGCCATGAATATAGCCCTAGTTGCTGGCATGGCTTTAAAGTCAAGTTATGGTAACATAACATTAGGTGAGTCACTAGAAACACTGGCTATAACGGGCATCTCAGCATAGTTTTGTGTGATTAAATCACATCTTCATTTTCCTCAGGGTCAGTGGTTGTGCTGTAGACTGATCTTTATGCACATTAATAGTCTAACTGGGTTTGGTCAGTTTTATATATATAAAAAATAATGTATTTTTGCTTCAGGCTTCCCCTTTAGTGCAGTTTTCAGCTCTAGATAAGATGTATTTTACTAGAGCAATGCAGTACAATCTGTGGTTTTATTATTACTTAATAAAAATGTAAGTAAATAAACAATTAGGAATCATGCACCTAAAATAAATTTGTGCTCCAGTTTCATACTGTAATTATTGAGTTAGACATGCTGATTATACTCCAGTATGTGAAGCCTGTTTGGAAAATTAATTCTGGAATGTATTTCTTAATTTTTTTAGGTTATTCAGCCCTGCATTTGTTGATTGTGTTGCTGTGTATTGCAGTCATACTCGTAGTCACACTTACTGGTGGTTTCTCTGCTTGGCATTATATAAGGAAAAGTAAGTACATTTTGAAACATTCAGTTTAATTAACCATTGTATTAACCATTGTAAAGCACAGGTAAGACATAAAGTTAATGTGAAGTATGTGCTCTGAATTTCTCATAGTTTTGATGAGATAAGTGGATCCATGTTTGAAGCCACTTATCCTGTAGAGGGCATCTCAGCAGACATGAGGCATCGGGCAGGACTGTATCTACACAGGGTGCCTGTCCATTGCAGGGCATAACTGTGATGTAATTAACTTGCTTTGATCCTGTGCCTTTGGTAACAATCACATATTTGTAAATATGAGTAATTTCAGAACATTTTATCACTTTAAACCCTAGCAAACCAAAACAATAAACTAAAGCTGATGTCCTGCTTGAAATTATACTAAAATAATGCAGGAGCCGCATCTAGTGAGACTGACAGTCTGTATTGGGTGTCTGTAGGTGAGCATGCAGCAGAATGACCATCTGAGGACTGCTGTAGATCATTACACTTTGCATGAACCATCATCTAATGTTAAAGGGCAGGTGGTTAAATTTGGATCTACTTTCTGTCTATAGGTGAAAGCAGACCGCCTCTGTGGTGTCGCTGGTTACATGTCACAGTTCCACCAATCATGCTTTCCTCAGGATTTATCCTGTGGGGTGTAACTGAAGGTGAGCCTGTTAAATATGGTTTACACATTGTTGTATTTTGATTAATTTAAAGAATGCCTTAAAATCTGCCATTTTAATTATAAAATGGGTTTATGAAGGTTAGTGGATAAAGGTCCAGAAGAAATCAGGAATTTCACTAGAAAAATGTTATATTTGCAAATAATATCTATAGGCAAGGTATTGTGCATTAAACTACCCGATTAACGCTGTACTAGGGAGTTAATCAAGAATAACTAAATGAAACAGCCTCTTCTTTAACTTGAAACTACAAGTCCAGCTCTAATTCAGCCCTTTCAGATGGCTAGAGGGCAGTCGAAAGACTAGTGGAATTCATCAGGCGCTTGTGCACTGTTCGAGAATGTATGCAAACTTCCGTCATCATGTGACCATGACAGCCACCAGGTGGCCACCAGTGACAGCTTACCCTTGCCCGTTGAGACTGCCATAACATGCGTGCTAGGTAACATACCTTGCAGCTGTCATGGTCACGTGATGACGGAAGTTTGCATACATTCTTGACCAATGCACAAGCTCATGAAGAATTCCAGTACTCTTTCAACTGCCCTCTGGCGGTCTTCCACTCCTTCACAGAATCACAGAATGTGTACACTGAAGGATTTAACATATTTGTGAAGCACATCTTTAATTGGTTGTTCTTGGTTTTTGTATAAGATTGATAAACATGCGTAAATCAATGAATGTAACCTCATGTTTTGGTATGCAACCCACAAAGGATTATTTATATTGGCAATATAAATATTTTTTGTTGGTTTGTGCAGTTTTTATTTTAAACTTATTTAGAATGAGTATCTGCTTTTCTTCATTATTGCTGTATTTATCCTTTCGGGTAAACACACCGTGATAAAATAAATGTTTAAAACAGGAAAGGAAGCGCCACCTGGTGACTAATTTTAGAATTTCATGTGCAAATGCAAATTCAAATGCGAACAGTCATGTTACCATTAATGCAAGATCCACTGAGTTCAGCAAAGCATGAGGAAGCTGTCACAGAAAAACTGTGATGCAATCTGCAGAACTGCAACTAAATACAAAATATTCCCTCGTTGTTACCTTGTGCACCTGGTGTTTTTTAGGATCCACAGGAGAAGCTGCTACTTGTACTGTCATCAGTCTACTGAACATCCTGGTGCTGTTTAATATAGATCCAGATCGACTACATACACGTATGTTTACTTATTTTGATGTGCTTCCTTCTGTTTCCAGTGTACACTGTGAAAAGAAGGTAACAGTTTGAAAAAAATATATAAAATGTAATAAAAATTATTATTATAAAATAATTAAAATAAAGTATGGCATATTTCCATATGATTGCTAGTTCTCCTGCAGCCAAGTTGCTGTTGGTATCAAGGTTCTAATAGTGCACTTTCCAGCTCTAATATACACTGCCCAACCAAAAAAAGTTGTCATTTCTATTTAACCCTTTAAGGGCCACATGCAGAAAAAGGCATTGGAAATAAGTAGGCCAATGCAAACAAAAATCAATAGTTTTTTCAAACACTGAAAAATTCAGTTTATGTATTACAAAGGTATACCA
>JAODLD010000123.1:311597-324497 GCA_026781065.1 Mormyrops boulengeri
GCACCCCTTCTGTTATTAGTCTAAGATAAGTAAAAAATTGTCTACGCCAGCAAGTGTCTATATTTTAACTGTCTAGGCCAGGTCACCCCGTCCTGCTCCATGATCAGTTCCTGTTTCCTGACAAAGGCACTTCTTCTTAATTTGACCCCTCAACATCCATACTAAGAACTGTTTTATTGAAAGGAAAAGGGTTAGGGGTTAGGATTAGTGTCAAATGAAAATGAACTACAGAAAATTACAAAACATACTTACCATGTGTTGCACCTAGGAAGACAATTGAAATGTGTTTCTTTGTCATTCTAAACGTTAACCTAGAAGTGAAGTGACATCCTTGTATGCACAGGAAAATGGACTAGGGCTGTCATTAATTACTATTTTTCTATGGATTAATCTATCAACTATTTTAGCGATTGATCAATTAATTGAAACGATTATTTTTCCTCAAGAAAATCAAATACACCATTTAATAATTTTTTTTACAACAACAAACTGTGTTGTTGCGGGGTTTTAGATAATGGATGCCGGCTTTTCAGCACTATACCGAAAGTACTTTCGTCTATAGTTGTGCAGCAAATTAGCTAAATGCCTAAAATATTAATGAGATGTGTATTAAGATGCCCAGAAGACACCTAGTAATCTGTATAAATTCAGTCCATCCTTATGCATATTGAACTCGGTTAGCGGAGCGCCCTGCTACTGTGTTGGCAAACAATGGAAGCAAGAAGCACTGAAGTGGCGGTGAACCTAGACTTAGCAACAACATCTTTTGAAAGAGGAGATCTTGTGGATAAACAAGGTAAAAAGATGTCGGTGGTGTGGCGCTACTTTTTGCTGATTAAAGTCCAACATTTTTCATTTTTATTTCACTTCACAAGTTATTTTCTTTTATTTGGTGTTCGTTTTCATTTCAGTTTACTATAACACTGGTCCCAACTCCCAAAAAGCCCAATGTGCACAACCACACACACTGGCACTGTCAATCCACGTAGAATAAACACAGATTTAGCATTACCTAAACATTTTCTCAAACACGTCAATTCAATGGGGATTCTAAGGTAGCAGGCAACTTTATGGCTTTAATAATGAGTGTATTTAGCAGCTCTCAGTAGTAATGATAATTTAATAAACATGAGTAGACAACATGGTGCTTTTGCCTTTTCTGGTGGTCTAGATTAGCGCCTGTGTGTGCGTTTTCTCTTCCGGTGCTCATGCGGAGCGCTAGTACTGCCGTGGTATGCCATCGCACTTCGCAGTGTAAAACCACCTTTTTGTGTTTTACGATAATCTGAACTACTCCCATAATTACTTAGTGATACTAATGGAAAACTATTATAAGGAACTGAAGCATTTTAGAAATCATAAAGGTAATTTAATTAAAAGAACAAAAATACGATGTGTCAACTAATCGCAGCAGCCCTAAAATGGACATACTTGGAGTAAAACGTAGGCCTCGCATTTCCAGCTCAGACTACACTTATAGAAGCTCACATATTAGTTCTTCTTGTCAAGTGTGGCAGAACATATGAAAGACAATTCAGCTCATTTCCTCAAGAGTGGTCTCTTTTAGAGCCCATTCCATTATATGCTCTTTACACACCAATCACTGGCCCCTACACATGCATTAGGACTCGAAGTAAAACGGCAGATCACAGACTGTGCGCACAGGCAAATGTAATCAATACCCCTGGTATGCTCATCATCTATATCCGTAACTTCAAAATTATGACAACTCTAACAAAACTATGAAACTTTACATTTTATCTTCAAATATAGATGGGTGTGCACAGTTCTATTCTAGACAGGTTCAGGTACTTTAACATGAAAGGTGAACAAGAAGCAGCTGCTAGACTAGTGATAAATTTATGAACAAACTCTCACCAGCCTTATCCTTAGGTCTCATACACCTGCATGAGTGATATTTTCATGCGTCATGAGGAATCCTGCAGTTATTTTCCACTGGAACTGACGTGGAATTTGATACATATAATAAAGCAAGAGGCAGCCTCACTGGGATTTTAATTATGGTTCAGATAGCAGAAAGAATACCTACAAAAGTAATTTATGCAAAATAATTGTCAATTAGATAATATGATAACTGACACTCCCGCAAAGTGCAAAGACAAACCCAGGTGTGAGGACTCTTCAGCCAATCAATCCTCTAATTATTGGGCTAATTAGGGAGCTGCAGCGAAAACGCACCAAACACAGCGGACCTTTGCGGATAAGATTGCCGACCCCTGGGTTAGGCTTAAGCTCAGTAGGAGGAGGGTGGAGACGTGCAAGACCGAATAAATCACTGCACAAGCAGGCTCAGAATAAGTGGCTAGAAGATGAATTAACAGGTAGAACAAAGCCAGTGACTGGGAACACAAAGGACAGAAAGAATAAATAGAGCTCAAGGGATTTGAGATGCTTTATCAATTACTAGGCCATGAACTATTAACTAAACCAAGAACTTATTTTCCTAATGGCTTTTTTATTCGATACATTTTACCCAGGGCTGAACAATTTGGGGAAAATATCTAAAATTGATTTTTCTGACCAATATTGCGATTTGCAATATAATTTTTCAAAAGTCAAGCTTCAGTTCAATATTCTGTGTGCAACAGATTTATTATTTTTTAATCCTTGCCAAGAACCTTGCTAATCTTAGCTAAGAACAATGAAACATAAAATAATTACTATTATTACTTTATTAAATAAAGTAATAAATAAAAATAAAACTATTCCAGTAAGAAAAACAAACAGGGATCCTCAGCTAATGCTGCCTGCACCCCTAATAAGAGGACCTTTCTGTAAACAATCTCTGACCAAGAAATCGGTGAGTAATTCACTTATGGCTCAGTAGCGGAATCATTTTCCAACCGCGAATGAAACGTTTTCCTTGGGTTTCACATGTTTGTTGTTTGTGGGCAAGTCGCCTTGGGCCACTTCTGTTTGGTGAGCATGACTGGCACACGAGGAGCACAGCACGTCTGATTGGTGAGCATGACTGGCACATGAGGCGTCTGACTGGTGAGAATCACTATCACGCAAGAAGGATGGCATGAATCTGTAAAACTATTCACACAACAGTTTTAAACCATGGGTCAGATATGCTGTATAATGCGTATCCTAAATCACAATCTTTTTGATTTGCCAATCGCGCTTCTGATTTGAAATTGATAAATCATTCAGGCCTAATTTTACTCCCATACTGATGGGACTGCAGGTGCCCTCATACATGCATCGGACCTGCCCAAGAAAGACACAGGAACTAGGAGGACAAGTTATGACAGTCAGCTGGTGTCTGAGGGGAGGCCGTCACAGTACTGCACTTCCTAGGGACGACTTTTTGGGCCCACAGCCCAAACACACGTTAGATCATTTTCATCACACTGCTGACCAAAGCTTCTTTCCTACTTTTATAAGGTTACCATGCCGGGGGGGGTGGGGTCACATTTTCTGCCACGTCCCAACCCATTTATTCCTTTTCTGCTGTTTTCTACCTCTTTCCTTACTGTGTGTATGACAAGATGCTGTTACTAATTTTAATTGTTTTAACTTGTAATATTGCCACAAGATCATATGCACTGTGGGGCACCCGTGTGGGGAAAGCACTATATAAAAATAAACTGAGCTAAACTGAGACAGGACGACTGCCTCAAGAGACAAGAGGTACAGTGATGCATGCCAGTGCACTGAAGTCTTACTCAACTTAATAAAAAAAGAAAACCACAAACACACACACACAGTTTTTCCACACTTTTTAAAATTGCTTATTATAAAGAACGGGAATTCCCAAGTTTTATCCACCGATACATTAGAAGAATCAGAAAAAGGACAAATGGTCCCCAGGTCACGGATACATTTTACTGCCCCATAAAAGGGACAGAGACGGAAAGCACACCCAAGCAAGTGAGTAACAATACTGTTAAATGGGAGGGACACTGATCATACAATGGGTGTACGAACTGTTGTATGAACTTGTGGCTGCTACCCTCTTCTGCACACAAATCACACTTTCATGGAACTACGAGGGCTGCAGGCCGTTGATAGAAAGAGCACACTTCACGCCTTTACTCATCAATTCCCAGGCAGAAAAGAGTGAACCTGAATCACTAACTTAGCCATCAAACCAACGAGAGCCACTTTGACCCATTCTTCCTACACACACTTGAGGTGGAAGGTTTCTTGGGGGTTAAAAACTAATTCATGACATTCAGTGGGCAGAGGCTGTGAAAAATCACCCTGAGAATGTGCAACTTCTTGTTTTCATTTGTTTCCATCCAAGTCTATACAGGACTTGAGATAATTATGGTAACAGGATGAGTGATTCTGTCCTGATGCAGTGGCCAGCTGACAGACTGAGACCTGTAAGCTGGCAGCGCCATGGCAATGTGCCTAGCAGGCTTTCCAAGAAAAAAGGGTGCCCCCTGGGATCTAAGAGGCTAGCCCCATGCGTGAGTGGTGGACAATGCAAAATCAGCAGCATTTTAAAACCCACTGCCAACAGGTACCATGGCAATATAGGGTGAGACTATTTACAAATGGCAGGAGGGGGTGACATCTGTTAGGGGGCACACACATCACACAGAATGCATTCCAGCTCACTGCAATGCAAATACCCCAAATGTCCTCAGGCTAAGCAGTTAGTGTCCTCTTGAATGTTTGTCTTAAATGATTATTTAAAGATTAAGTGACTACACTGAGCATAAAACAGTGGCTGGTTGAAAGGAATTGTGCGGCAGGACAACAGCAGCTGTACTAAAGTAATTCAGAGTGATCTTACATGTGCACTTCACGTCATGAACATTCACCTAATAGGACAGCAAGCACTGAAGTCTATAATCGTATGCAAGTACACATGTGCAGACATGTTTTTAGAACTCCATGTTTACCTTACATTTGTGATTGTTGTGGTTCTTTGATATTAGTAAGCACCCTAAACGCACGCTCCACTACTACAAAGTATGTTATATGCTACAACCAATGACGACAAAAGACCAGGAGTAACAAAAAGATGTTATGGTGCATTCCTTAAAGCTACACTACAGACAGCATACCAGTTTCTGTAGCCAGGGATGCATCTTCTTAAACACGACCTGATTCCCACTCCTGTTTCTCTCTACAACTCCAGCCCTATTTCATGATTTATTGACCTCATTTGATTGGGGATTCCCCAAAACTTATGGTTTGTCCAAACAACTAGGAATTTTTCCCTGATGATTTTGGGGGTTAGAGTCCTATGTTTTAATTTAACATTAAATAAACAAAGCCTGGCAAAAATAAAAATAGGATAATGCCTACTGGCCTCCTCATTGTCTTATACACTTCCATTTTTTTTTTTGTCAGTGACCGGCTCAACAGTACTTACAGAAGTATTCCAGAAAGTCTGATAAAGCCTGTTTTACAGAAATGGGTGTAACTCCAACATTATTTACCCAATTCACCCAATTCACATGTGGGCACTTGTTGGAACCTGCAGATCCTATGCTAAACAACTATAATCTATCTAATTGGGGAGGGAGAATTACGTACATAACAAAAAAATTGTCTTGTATTCAAGGTTTGAAATGGAAGAAACATGTAAGCATGTAGCTTTTTCCCCCACAAATTAGACAACACACTGTTACACTAATAAATAACTGAAGAAGAAATAACTACACTCACCCTAAGATTTTCACAGAAAAGATCAGAATTTAGGAAGGCTTCCTGCAATGCTCTGCTTAAATACAGCTTGTGCGTGTCAGTGCGAGTTGAGAGACCTGCCAAACATCTCTAAAAAGTGCAGATGCGCGAGAATGATCTGCCTTAGCATGCATAGTGACCTTAAGACATCTGCAGGGAAACCCACCTGTTCAAGACAGTAACCACAGCTAGATAAAGGTCATCAGCAAACCTTTCCAAGTCAGTGTAACCACTGTATGAACGTGCAGCTAACATGGATCGAATTCAAGCTGCCTTCATAGAGACCTCACAGCCAGCCCAGCTCATTATCCAAATGCTCTCATTTGGTTCGTTTTCAAGGCATTTTCTCAGGACCTGTTTTTCACACGGATGAGAAAATTTTCATTTTTTTCCCACCCATTAACACCAATAAGAGAAATCACATTTATTTCAACCTTGTATGTAACAATTAAGATTTAGCTTTAAACAATCGTGCTATATTGGGAGGGTGAATTACATATATATTATTTTGAAATAAACTAGCAACGCACGGTACATGTACAGGTATTAAAGCATTTCTTTAAAAGTATCAGATGTGGAGGGACCTAACTTTCAAGGCATGGTTACTTATATATGTATAATATATTAATATTACATTCGATAAAGTCTATAAAGAAAAATCAATATCGTACAACTCATCAGGCAACAATCACTTAAGTTAAGAAAGGAAAATAGCCAAATGATCGAGAGGCGGGGTACAGTTACAACTTTCGCCCACACCTCGGAGTACGAAATGGGACGGTGTGCAAGATGAAAGCAAAAAGTCTGGCACCTAAAACCAACGTAGAAACAAACACACACAGACACACACACACGTCCCTCATCAGCGAGAGAGAAATCACGGCAAAAAACCGAAACTTCAACAGCAGCCACTGACTGCTGGGCTCCACAAGGTCAGCCGTACACGCCATTATCAGGCGCCTTTATCTGGTATTTCAGCACCGGATCGCTCACACCTCGCTTTTCCCCATTTCGGCTTCCACAGTGTTTTATACTTGGACAGCCGGTTACCGTTATCGCGAAGTTACCTGGCGCTTTGAAAGCACCAGCTCTTCAGCGGAAACAGAACCAGCCTGTTAATCCCAAGGTGCCAAAATGAACGTACAACCAGAGGCAGATACTGGCCACAAGTAAAGTCTTAGGTTTTCTACGGCGTTTATTTCAATGTCCACGAAAAAGTCTCGTCAAAGCTTCCAACTCTTCGTCGGAGCCATGCCTTTGACAGGGACTACAGACCGACGGAGGATTTCACTCACACATAAACACACGCAGGCTCCCAGCTACACAGACCCCATACTCAGCCGTACGGGTTTATAAATTACTCGAAAATATTAACTCAGTGGTAAATAACAGGCTAAAGAATAACTTTAAAAAACAAGAGATGCGGCGCGACGGAAAGGGAGCGAGCGCCGGTTATTCGGCCAGGTAACACGCCGGTCAACGCCGCGTCTTCCACCCTCATCGTGCCCGATCCATAATATCCTCCTTCAATTTTAAAAGGAACGACAAAGAGTCAACACTTTTCGACATAGTAGCGAAAACTGGACGCAGCCCAACCCCACGCATGTAGTCCTCCCTCCAAGCACCGTCACCCCCAGCCCCCCCATGGAATAATAACATTTCCTAGCAAACGTACAAAGAGACCTTATGTAAGACGGTGCTGGTCACAATGGCAGCATTTAGGTGAACAGCTTGTCCAGGACGTGGGGAGTAGTCGCCAGCTAGCTGCTATTAGTAGCGCTACGGACTTTTCTCGCTCCCCCCCGGAGACAGGCTAGCTAACGAGCGCTAGCGACGGCGTTCGGGGGTTACCTTCTCTCTCTCGTCCCAAAAAGTTTCCCTTTTCCCCCCGAGGACGGGTCGTTCCCTGTGCTTTACTCTGAGGAGTGGACTCGCCGCGTCGATGGTAGCCGCATCATTTAATTCATGGCGACTTTCGCCCCCAATCCTCGCCCCCCAGGAGTCGCTATCTTCTCCGCGCAGCAGTGCCGTCCGTTCAGATTTTTCCCCCGTCGCTATGTCACTCCTGCGGTGATCCTAGCCGGTCCCCGCGACGCGGATGTTTACACAAAGTTACTGTAGAGAGAAAATTACTTTTTAAAAAAGCTCTGATAACGATACCGCAAGTTGTATTTTTGCGGTCGCCCCCTCGCCTACAGGCGCCCCAGCGCAGTTTGTCACAGCAGCTCGCGCTCGCTCGAGCTCACGCACGGCGTGCCGCGTGCCGCGCTGTGGCGTGACAGCCGTACGTAGCTGTTGTTGCATGTCGTCACAGCGCCTTCAGTCCTTCTTTTTAATTATTAATTAGGCAGCGCTCCATTTCGGACCCAGGGCAGCCGTACCGTATGTACTTGCCTCGGGGACTCTGTAGATTGTGTCCCATAATCATCGAGTCAAGTGACACTTTTGTTTAGTATTTGTGCATATGTGGCATTTTTATCATTTACATATTTTATGCTATGATATAACATGTAATGGTGAAGAAAAATGCCCCCTACGGTAAGTGATTTGGATGGGATGCCAGTCAATACCAAGCCACATCATATACACATAATCATACCATCTTTGGACTGTGGGAAGAGTCCATGGACCATGTGGGTAAGACAAGACAGAGCGAAGGTGGGATTTAAACATCCAATGCAGAGTATGTGAGGCAACAGTGCTACCCAGGTCACACATACGTTAACAATGTCTCAGCTTAAACCAATAAGATACCTTTTCCTCTTTTTTAGACAACACTCTTATCTAAGTCTATTAAAAACACAGCTGATATCATCCATCAGACATGTGTTCCATGACTGGGGCAAACTTTTTAAGCTGTAAAGTTGAAAACAAGGCGAGGATGTCTATTGCTGGGTTCAGTCACCTCCTGGGGAGCAGACATGCTGGCCATCACCTGGGGAGCTGGATGAAAATACAGTATAGAGTCTCGCTTATCCGACATAAACAGGCCGGCAGAATGTCAGATAAGTGAAAATGTCGGATAATGGGAGGTGTTAAGACAAAGCCTGTTAAACGTCAAACTATGTTATAATTTTACACACTACGAACCGAATCATCACAATCATATTTTACAACAGAAAAAATTATCTGAACAAATGAACTTACAGTTACAGAATTGTCTGAAGTTAAATACAGTATGTACTTAAAAAGTTCAGTCCTGTGACGGGCGCGCCACTGTACAGTCGGGGTAACTAATTATCTGCGGTAGAGTCGGGAGCAACAAAAAATAGACTATGCTCACACTTGGAACTTGCAATTCTTGTTGCCGATTGATGCTTTTTTTTTTGCGGTGGGACATCGGATAATACGGAATGTCGGATCAGCGAAGGTCGGATAAACTGGGCTGTACTGGGCGATGGCGGCGCAGGAGGTAGTACTATCGTTCGCTAACCAGAAGGTTGCCGGTTCAAGCCCCTGTTCTTCTTAACCTCGTCAAAGTGTCCTTGAGCAAGACACTGAACCCCAGATTGCTCCTGGTGAGCAGGTTGGCTCCTTGCATGGCAGCCTCTGCCTCCAGTGTGTGAATGGGAGGCAAGAATTGTAAAGCGCTTTGAGTGCTCGTAGGAGTAGAAAAGCACTGTATAAATGTAACCTATTTTACTGTAATAGTAAATAATGGAATCCCATGTGGTTTATTTATGCTTTAAATGGCTCCAAATGTTGTAAAAATGCAAACGGTAGGTGCAAATGTAGCATGCAAATTTAACAGCAACAAGTGCTTAAAATCCATTGTGAAAGGTCCCCCCAGCCATCAGCTGCAGTGCTGGGGGATGAAGGGGTGTATAGGGGGGCTGTAAACTCATGTGTGATTGCAAAAATAAAAAAAAAATTCAGTTGCTTTCATTGAAATATCAGGTAACTAAGCAAATACAACAGGCTTTAATGAGTTCTTTCTTAATGCTGCAATACTAAAACTCCACAGATTACCCTTATTTGTTTTGATGCTTTGAGAGATCTATATAAGTGTTCTGTCAGCTTAATGTTTTAAGATAATCTTCGTATTCACATAATATTGCGTGAAATTGTAGCTCGAGAATTCAGCTTCTTATTCTGTTCCAATACACTATATCAGTTTTAAACATCCCCCTTCTGGCAGGGGGCCTGGAGCAGGGCCCAAGCGGCATAAGGCACAAGGCCGGGGTCCATCCTGAACAGGTTGGCAGTCCATCGCAGGGCACACTGCGGGGTTACCTTAGCTGAGATGCCAGTCCATCGCAGGGCACACTGCGGGGTTACCTTAGCTGAGATGCCAGTCCTTAACTGCCAGTAGATGTCTCTCTTTGTCTAGTTTTGAAGACAGACAGGTCAATAACCAGGAGCAGCCTGCACAACACCAGACAGCTTTTTATTGGTATGTTCAAAATCATAAAGGAAATGAGTGAAGCACTTCTTTGTTGAGGCTGTCCCCTTTTAATTTAAGTTACATTAACTTTATTAAATATCCCGTTTTGATCTCCTTGCAGATATGAAGATTATCAATAGAGCAGAAACCTCTAGCCCAGGAATTAATCTAAAAAGTTTAATTATTGAAATAATGTCACTTAGAAAAACCAAGGACACTCTTTGGACACACCATAGAAACTCCTGTAAAATTAGTAGAAAATCTATATATTTTTCTTTTCTTGTTCGTCATGATAAAACTCTTACCCATGGAGAACTGTGCTAACTGACAGAGGAAACAGGAAGTGAAGCGAACAACCACAAAGCCTCTGATGTCTGAAGAAACTCCAGAAATCTCTAGTCTCTCTCTCACAACACGCCTGCAGCGTGTTTCCACTCTCTGGCAAACGGGTCCCATTTTGAATGTCAAACCTAAAGCATTTTGAATTTTGATAAGATAAAAGATTTCCTTTGAGACAGCAGAGTGTCCATGTCGCACTGTGCCCTCTGGGATGTAGCTTCTTGAGTTCAGGTCCAAACCAATCAGCCAGGGGCTGGTAAAAATGCTCAGGGGTCCAAATGGTTTTGTCTTTGCATTCGTATCCTGTAACCTAAATATACCGAAGTGGATTTGTGCCCCTGAATTGCCTTTGGTGTTTGTGATGTGAAGGTCTGGCATCTGTCCAACGTAAACTGCTGCTGCGATTTGGCTGACCGCCAGCTCCATTTGACCTTGGCTGCAGTGCTAAAGACACCTGTTGCAGATTTTCAACATGATGTCAGAAGGTTTAAATAAGGAAATGTAAGGATTAGGATTTATGCCATGCAAAATAACATGCAGACACAAATGTTGCAATTTTTGCAGCCCTTGTATCTTTTTGAACATTTAATACCTTAATTAAGAAATTATTTTTAACATACATGTTGAAAGATACAATTTATATAACAATTGGTTTTATAATTGACTTTCAGTTTTACATTAATTGATTTAAGGTACAATGATCCAGTTACATAATTTTCTACAAAAAATCTCTAGTTTGCAGCATTAAAATTTAAACCATAATAATAACAATAAAAACAATATCTTCTGCTTCACATATTTCTTTTTAACCAAAACAGAGCAAACACATGTTTTTCATCAGCAACAATGTGTTATGAATGGATTCCAGTAAATCAAAGAGCTTTTTCATAACTCACAGAAACAGAAAGAGGAGGAGTCAGACACTGGCAAAGCAAGCAGGTAACAATAACAACATTAGAAGCTAGTAATCCAGTCACTGCACTAGTGGAAGCTACAAAGAAACTAACACTAACTTCTTTTTACTAAATTTTTCTTTTTTTTGGTGGGGGGAATTTTGCTGCAATATCAGCAGCAAACACTTTGCCAGAGAGCAACCAATAAAGAACAGCGGGAATATTACTGAACTACCCTCTTGAAAACAGCCAGTTCTTTCAGTTTTTTTGCACAATATTTACTACATTAGAAAATCTGCATAATTGAATGAATGCTGCCATACCTTGTATCATCACTGTAGTGTTATAGTGATAAAAAAGTATGTCAGAGATAAATTTTATGATAAATTCTGTTTGATTCGAGAGATTCCTGATCCCTGATGAGCCCAATTGCATGCTTTCCAAAACATCATAGAGCTATGTGAAATGAAACGGGTCTCAAGTAAAATATCTGAGCTCCTACCAAGACTCGAACCTGCATGTTTTAACCATTACAGCCCCACCCAAGTCTGTTCCTCATTGGTTGCTTGCGCTATCCATCTCCTGTGTGGACTCATGCGGTGGTGGTAATTCCTTACACAGCTTCGAGAAGGAGCAGGTGCAGGAAGGCCCTTGTGCTCTGCAGATTAGCTCGGCCCCTTCAGGGAATGTCCATGCCCCCGTTGGAGGTCTGTGAGAGGCGCTTCTCAGACCCCGCTCTCCCAACATTCTGCTCCATATTCTGGTTGGTCTCATCGCCGTCATTTCGCAGGCGCAGCCCGGGGTCCCGCTGGCTGGGGATGCGGAAGCTGGAGGTCAGGCTGCCACCGGACGGCCTCTTTTCTGCAATCGGGCGAATAATGGTGAGCGAAAATGGAGAGGAAGAGTGAGAGATGGAGAGAGAGGGATAGAGGGAGAGAAACAGAGACGGAAAGAGACAGAGAGAGAGACAGGGAGACAGAGAGAGGCAGACAGAGAGACAAAGCGATAGATAGAGAGACAGAGTCAGAGATGGAAAGAGACAGTGAGAGAGAGAGAGAGACAAACAGAGAGAGGCAGAGAGATAGATAGAGATGGAAAGAGACAGTGAGAGAGACAGAAAGAGAGAGAGAGAGAGCTTTATGCAAAATCAGGTCTGGTGGGGTGGCAAAATTAGTGGCAAAATGAGCTCCATATAAAATAGCAAAACTACTGTTGAACTCTTAGAGATCATTCAAAGGCACTCTTTGTGTCATAAGTGGAATCCTCTAGCATGCTGCTGGATGGAGGCCTTGGGGATCCACTGTTTAAAACCTGGGGGGACTTAATAAAGTTCTCTTTCACCAGCAGCTCCATGGAGAAAGCTGGGAGCACACATGCAGCAAAGCGTGTCGGTAGAGGACACTGGCCATATCCAGCAGAGCGTGTCAGCACAGGACACTGGCCACATCCAGCAGAGCGTGTCAGCACAGGACACTGGCCACATCCAGCAGAGCGTGTCAGCACAGGACACTGGCCGCATGCAGCAGTGTGTCAGCACAGGACACTGGCCGCATGCAGCAGAGGACACTGGCCGCATGCAGCAGAGGACACTGGCCGCAAGCAGCAGAGGACACT
>JAODLD010000123.1:368145-381174 GCA_026781065.1 Mormyrops boulengeri
TGTCTGGCAGGGAGCTGGGAGGGAGCGCAAACGTGGACTGTCTGGCAGGGAGCTGGGAGGGTGCGCAAATGTGGACTGTCTGGCAGGGAGCTGGGAGGGTGCGCAAACGTGGACTGTCTGGCAGGGAGCTGGGAGGGAGCACAAAAGTGGACTGTCTGGCAGGGAGCTGGGAGGGTGCACAAAAGTGGACTGTCTGGAAGGGAGCTGGGAGGGTGCGCACACGTGGACTGTCTGGCAGGGAGCTGGGAGGGAGCGCAAACGTGGATTGTCTGGCAGGGAGCTGGGAAGGTGCACAAACGTGGACTGTCTATGGGTCCCTAAGGACCAGGTTGTAAAACACTGATCTATAGCAATAAAGGCTATTGGCATAGCTCAAGCAGAGAGGAAAAATGTGTGGTTACACTGCTGGCTTATTCCTCTTCATATAACAGTTTTACACACATTATAGCCTCATTGCACACAAAGCATAATTTCCACATATATATTTATATTTGCCAGAGAAAATTACTTTTCAGAATCTAGTTTGGAAAATAAAGTTCTTTATTCAACTACTTTTCCGTTTTTTATGTATTTAAATTGGATTTACAGACTTTCAAGAGAGTTTGAAAACTCTCTGCTTTTAAAACCAGTAGAATTAGCATATTTCTGCAGGTTGTTTATTGGCATAAACAAGTACAGACTGAAGAAAATTGCTACTTAACAGTTCTTGTTTAATAAACAGTCCCAATGAGTAGCATATTTTAAGAATTACATCAATATCATTTCTAAGCAGATGCCTTCATCCAAAGTGACTCACATATCCTTGCATTTATAGACTTATAATATTAATTCCCAACAGTTATAACTTTAAGAAATCCATGGTATAGATGTCACTTGTGGGCTCTACTGCTGTCCTGCCCATCCATCAACTTTTGGTCCAGTAACTTAATATTCCAAAAGTGTTTCAGTATGTAGTACCTTTACTACTGTGATGATTTTGGTAACACTGTCCAAATGTGTTTTTTTGGTGTTTTTGTTTCTGGTTGAGTAGCATGTGGTCCAGTGTATGTTTGTGGCCATCAAGACCATAGGCAATATCGTCCTGGTCACCATGATGTTGAACTTCATGTTCTCCTGCATAGGCGTTCAGCTCTTCAGGGTGAGTTGCTGCCTATTCAGACTTTCACAAATTTAAATTTAAATTTAAAGCCACTGAGCAGAAAAGTGAGCTTTCAGAATGAGGCTTATTGGGGAAACAAAACTGTAGTCAAACAGAACTGTAGTCAAACAGAACTGTAGTCAAACAAAACTGTAGTCAAACAGAACTGTAGTCAAACAGAACTGTAGTCTTTACATCTTACTAGCTTTGGTTACAGGCTTCCTTAATGGACTAGCACTGGAACAGTGAGATTCAAGGCTTGATTACTATTACACCCCAATGTTGATCTCACATCAGTCTTCATTCGCAGTATGGTATTCATTTGCAGATAGTTAAAGCATGTCCTCTCTTTTTCTGTTCATAAAGGGCAAGTTTTACCGGTGCACTGACCCGTCCAAAACAACGGAGGAAGAATGCCAGTAAGGAAAAACACTTTTTCCTTCGGTTCCACGCAGTGAAAACATAGATCACATTTTGCAGTGTAAAATGCTTGTGGACAGTAGCTTCTCACACATATGCACTGGTGTCTCTGCTGCCCAGGGGGACCTTCATTAGGTACATAGAGAATTCATTGCAGGAGATGGATCTGCAGAAGCGCAAGTGGGTCAACAACGACTTCAGCTTTGACAGTGTGCCCAGTGGCATGCTGGCCCTCTTCACCGCCTCTACATTCGAGGGTTGGCCCAAGTGAGTATCATGCTGCTTGGGCCCCAGCTACCCCCCAAGGGCTGTAGGGCTTTATGTGAAATAAGGGTCCAGAATGGCCTGCATGTTCATAAGTCATCTTCTGGGTGAACTATTGACATTATGTGCCTTTTGTTGACATGAATATTTCACATTTGGCTTCTTCTCTACTTTCCAGAAAGGATTTCATCTCTTAAACCCAGTTTTTTTGGTTGTGTTGATCCAAGTCCTCCCAGATGAATGAATATAAATGCTTACATTAAAACAATCTGAATTATGTGTTTATAGATATGATTGCTAAAACATTCATCCTGTTTTATTCATAGAAGAAGTATCCATTACCCGCTCAGTTCATTTCTGCCTTAATGGGAGTGTCTAAATGTGAAGCAGAGGCTTAGGCCCTACCCACAACCTCTGTGACCTTTGGTTGACCATGTGACTCACAGGCTGCTGTATACAGCCATCGACTCGGACACGATAGACAGGGGCCCCGTATTCAACAACCGCATAGATGTCTCCATCTTCTTCATTGTCTACATCATTATCATCGCCTTCTTCATGATGAACATCTTCGTCGGCTTCATCATTGTGACGTTCCAAGAGCAGGGCGAGGAAGAATACAAGAACTGCGAACTGAACAAGAACCAGGTACACATTGTTCTTGGTAGGAGGGGCCCCCTCGCTCTGTGGCGTCTAGGTTAGTCCACAGCTGGCTGAATGCTACCGTGACTGTTATTACGATAATTCTGACACTATGAGCTGAGACAATACATTTTAATACACGCCAAAAATGGTTAGGGTTAGGGTTAGGGTGACACCCCTTCCATTTTGTGTGACAGTAAAAGTATGTAGCTAAAACTCATCTTCCTTTTCAATAAAACTGATATTACAATAAACACATTATCCATTATGTTGGCACAATGTTTTAATATGAAACAGTATTGAAAATTGCTCAGCTTTGCATAGTTCTGGTGTTAGAAGGCTGTAGTCTGTCAAGTTTTGTTTTCTCTGAACAATGAACTGCTCAGTTACCCCAGTGAAATTCTTTTCTGTGTTCTTAAGAAGGGACTCAGCTTGCACGTGTACCTGTCTGTGTCCTGTTAGCGCAAGTGTGTGCAGTACGCTCTGAAAGCCCGCCCACTACGCTGCTATATCCCCAAGAACCCCTGTCAGTACCGCGTATGGTACATGGTCACATCCTGCTACTTCGAGTACCTGATGTTCCTGCTCATCATGCTCAACACGCTCTGCCTGGGCATGCAGGTGAGGTGCAGAGAACAGCTGTGCAATGTACAGACGTCTGTGTGTGTAACTGCATAAATGGGCTAATACCATTGTAAGGCTGAATCTGAGTCAATGAATGCTTGTTATCCAAGGACTTCTGTTTGGTAGCTCAGTTTAGACTGAAATTGAATCTGGATCAACAAACACATTGCTTTAGGATGTGTGTTTGATGTTGATGACTTTAGGCTAGCATCTATCAAAAGTTCAAGCTGGAAGTCCACAAGTCTCAGTGTAGTGTGTGTGTCATGTGTCCCTTCCGAAATCTTAGCATTGCAACCAGTCGGACTACATCACAAAAGTGTCAAACACACTGAATCTGCTCTTCACCATCCTCTTCACTGTTGAGATGGTCGTCAAGCTCATGGCCTTCAAAGCCAAGGTTAGTACTGCTGCACGACACTTGGCGGCTCAGAGGGAGCTTTCAGCTGAGGCTCCATGACTCCCTTAAAGCAGTTGTGTGGATCCACAGAAATGTATAGTATCATCTACTCAAATGTCACAGATCACCCCCCTCCCCCCCCCATCCCCGGTCCTTAGTTTTTAGAGCCAGGGGCCCTATAGCTCCATCTGGGGGTAGCTGGTGAAAGAAAGACAGCTTTTCCAAAACCAAAGCTGTACCACACCAAACAGATCTCTTACTCCTAAACTGTGGTAACTTTCACCCCCTCTATCACCAGGGCTACTTTGGAGACCCCTGGAACGTGTTTGACTTTCTACTTGTCGTTGGGAGTGTTGTGGATGTCATCCTCAGCGAGATCGATGTACGAGATGAGCACTTCGGCCAAGCAGCCTTATACTCACGGTCTTACAGTCACAGTCTTACAGTCACAGTCTTACAGGCACAGTCTTACAGGCACAGTCTTACACTCACAGCTTTACACTCACAGCTTTACACTCACAGCCTTACAGGCACAGCCTTATGCTGACAGCCTTACATTGACAGCCTTACACTCACAGTCTTACACTTGGTCTGACGCTGACAGCCTTATACTCACAGTCTTACAGTCACAGTCTTACAGTCACAGTCTTACAGGCACAGCCTTATGCTGACAGCCTTACATTGACAGTCTTACACTCACAGTCTTACAGTCACAGCCTTATGCTGACAGCCTTACACTCACAGTCTTACACTGAAAGTCTTACACTCACCGCCTTACACTCACAATCTTACACTCACAGCCTTACACTCATGTACTTCACTGTTCTATTTCTCTCTTTCCATCTTCTCAGCATCTATCTTCTCTGTCTTTATTATCCTCTCTGCTTTTTCCACTTCTCCTGTCCTACAGTATATTATCTCACTTTCCATTGTAATACGTCTACTCTCCCTTCACTATTCCTCCTGATTAGTTCTTATGCTACCCAACTCCGCCCTGATTGGTTCTCATGCTGTGCCTATTTTCTCCGTTCTTCCTTCCAGAATGCCCTTGCTGCCAGTGGAGGACTGTACTGCCTGCAGGGCTGCACTGTAACTATCTGCTCTCACACTGCATGGGCCATGTGTGAGGCCATCGTCATTTGGATTGTGTGCTTTGGTTGGTTCTGCTTCTTGACCACCTGTCTTTGGGCCATGCATTTGGATTACCCTTTAAACTTGGCTGTTTGCCTGGATGACATGTACCATTTTAGATAACAGCATCTCTGAATACCTGATCTGTGTGGCCTTCATATTAACTTCTGTTAATTTATGTGTCAAAATCAAATTCTTGCCTCATTGTGTGTACAGATCCTCATTTATCTTACATTATATATAAAAGAAAACTTTCAAAAAATATGTTTGAAAACTTGAATGTCTTTTTTCATTTTAATGTAAAGTAAAATTAATGTACACTAAATTGCCAAAGGTATCGGGACACCTGCCTTTACACACACATGAACTTTAACGACATCCCAGTCTTAATACATACAGGCTTTAATGTGGAGTTGGCACAGCCTTTGCAGCTATAACAACTTCAACTCTGGAAAGGCTGTCCACAAGGTTTAGGAGTGTGTTTATGGGAATTTTTTACCATTCTTCCAGGAGAGCATTGGTGAGGTCAGGCACTGATGTTGGATGAGAAGGCCTGGCTCACAGTCTCCACTCTAATTCATCCCAAAGGTGTTCTATCGGGTTGAGGTCAGGGCTCTGTGCAGGCCAGTCAAGTTCCTCCACACCAGACTCGCTCATCCATGTCCTTATGGACCTTGCTTTGTGCACTGGTGCGCAGTCATGTTGGAACAGGAAGGGGCCATCCCCAAACTGTTCCCACAAGGTTGGGAGCATGAAATTGTCCAAAATGGCTTAGAATGCCGCGGAATTAAGAGTTCCTTTTACTGGAACGAAGGGGCCAAGCCCAACCCCTGAAAAACAACCCCACACCATAATCCCCCCTCCACCAAACTTTAAACTTGGCACAATACAGTAAGGCAAGTACTCTTCTCCTGGCAACTGCCAATCCCAGACTCATCCATCGGATTGCCAGTCAGAGAAGCGTGATTCATTACTCGAGAGAACACGTCTCCACTGCTGTAGAGTCACTGCGGAGAACACGTCTCCACTGCTGTAGAGTCACTGCGGAGAACACCTCTCCACTACTGTAGAGTCACTGCAGAGAACACGTATCCACTGCTGTAGAGTCACTGCAGAGAACACCTCTCCACTGCTCTAGAGTCCAGTGGCTTCCACTTTGTTATAATACCACTAACAGTTGGCAGTGGAAAATTTAGTAGAAAGGAAATTTCACGAATGGACTTATTTCGCAGGTGGCATCCTATCACGGTACCGCGCCTGAATTCACTGAGCTCCTGAGCGCGACCCATTCTTTCGCAAATGTTTGTAGAAGCAGTCTGTATGCTTGATTTTATACACCTGTGGCTATGGACGTGATTGGAACACCTGAATTCAATGATTTGGAGGGGTGTCCCAATACTTTTAACAATACAGTGTAGTTTATATACCTTGGAAAATGTATTTTTTGCTACATGTAGGAAAAATGTGTTATGTAATTAAGGAATAAAGTTGTAGCTATATCTGTGTGCACACAATTCAGTGTACTTTGAGTTTGACTGGCAGTTTCTGAGCTCTTGACCAGCTAAGGAGTTAATGTTCTTCATCAATAGTTTCCAAGGTTTAATGTGTTTTTTCCTGCTACTGGCTAGCCATGTCTTGAATCAATCAATTTAATTAATATAATTTAATTATAAGCCTATTTCATACTATCATTGACATTTTAAAATGCAAAAAAAATCTCTAATACTTAAAAATAATGCAGATCATTAAAGAAGGATTGTGCAAATAAAACCTACAGAATCAAACTGGAAAAAAAAATGAGGCAGGAATGAGATTGGACCCCCTCTACTGGCTGATTGGTGTCATAAAACTAAGAAACGGTTGTACTCGTGGTGGAATTGAGGCTTTGAAATTTGTAGTGGCGACTAGAATCTTTCATTGTGTATATTTTGCTCAGTATACTAGAGGGCATAGTGTTGTGCAATAATTAATTTATACTAACCTAGAATGCTGAAAGGAAACATTATTTTGGAAGATGAGCATTGACAGCAGACAAGATTTTTTCTTGATGGAAAAATTTCACATTAGAGATGTTACATGTTACATGTCTGCCATCTGCCGTGTTACAAGTATAAGCCATGTGAAACTCGAATTGGATATAAAAATTTAATTACAAGAGAGCTATTGAAATACATTTTCTTAATATTAATAGATTTAATAATGAGAGGGATTAACAATTATCTCTGCTTTTAACGATTTATGTTTTTATTTCTTTAGGATAAAAACCCAATGCAAGCTATAGCGGTATGTTGCATTTTTTTTATTATTTTTAATTTCAAGGTGTGTCATTTACAGGTAGTTTCCCTTTATTAAACCTGTAAATATACCCAACACAGAATGACATGTGTGACACTGTTACTGTGGCTTCCTTTGTGAAAAGTGTCCGGTTGGATTGATTTTGCTGATTGCCAGTTTTTGAAGTCCTGCCTTCTGATTGGAGGGTCTTGTTCCCCCACAAAGGACGCTGAGAACATGAGTGTGTCTATCACCTTCTTTCGACTCTTCCGTGTCATGCGTCTGGTGAAGTTACTGAATCGCTCAGAAGGCATCCGCAACCTGCTGTGGACTTTTATCAAATCCTTCCAGGTCAGAGGTCATGGCTCGACTGTAGGCTTGCATGGTTATTGCCCTGATAGCACAATTATTGGGAAAATACCAAAATAAGTTATTTTGAAGTTACTGGGGCAGTACACTGCTGTGAGTTGGCCCCCCATCCACCCCTGCCCTGAGTCCATAGCTTCCTGGGATAGGCTCCAGACCCCTACCATCTTGCACTGGACGAGCGGGTATGGAAAATGAATGGATGGATGGATGGATGGATGGATGGATGGATGGATGGATGGATGGGGCAGTAGGATTCTTTGGCTGGTTACTAGATGGTAATGGTAGATTCCAACGACTAGTAAGGTTACAGGGGACTGTCAGCATGCATGTTGGAGGTGTGAGGTCCTGCGAGTCCCTGTTCTGATGCTTGTTTGTTTGTTCTGTAGGCCATTCCCTATGTGGCTCTCCTCATCGTCATGCTCTTCTTCATCTATGCTGTCGTTGGAATGCAGGTAAGCCCTCCAGCTTCCCACACGCTCCTTCCCATTCCAGGCTCCGTCCTCTAACCCTAAACCTAACCCTAACCCTAACCCTACCACAGGACCTCACTTTTGCTCCTCTTCTTTCCAGTTCTTTGGGAAGATAGCCTTGGTGGATGGTACAGAGATTTATCGAAATAGTAACTTCCAGACATTCCCTCAGGCGATTCTGGTACTCTTCCGGTAAGCAGTGTCGATATGGAATGGACACACTTTGTTAGAAAAAATCATCTTTTAAAAGGTGTTCCCTGGTGATTTAACTGCTTTTTGATCATGGTACGGTCTGTAGCACAGACTACAGGTAGCATAGCAGTGATGTCTTTCACAGGCAAATTTGAGTGAAATGCTATGTACAGTGTATTATCGCACGCCAAGGAGCCATAGGACGCCCCACTATCTGAATAAAATCAGCATTGTAAGGTTTGCATATGATTAAAAGAGAGTAGTAAATATTGCTGTGGAGAAACCTATTTGAATCCCGTGGTATGTGCCATGATATTGTTATAAGAGGTCAGAGGGCATAGTCAGGCTGTCAATCTGCCACACAGGGTCACCACTGGAGAGAGGTGGCATAGTCAGGCTGTCAATCTGCCACACAGGGTCACCACTGGAGAGAGGTGGCAGGAGGTCATGCTGGCCTGCATGTCCGGGAAGCTGTGTGATGCCAAGTCTGAGCCCCTCCCCGGGGAAGAGTACAACTGTGGCACCAACTTTGCTGTCTTCTACTTCCTCTCCTTCTACATGATCTGTTCCTTCCTGGTTAGTCTGCTGGTTGTATTTAAAGCTCACGGAGCTTCTGTACTCAATCTAATGTGGGATTGTTTGGTCGATTTGTTGTTGTCTGTCTCATAATCATCGCTCTCTGTTACTCCAGATCATCAACCTTTTTGTGGCAGTCATCATGGACAACTTTGACTACTTGACTTGTGATTGGTCAATACTTGGTCCCCATCACCTGGACGAGTTTAAGAAAATCTGGGCAGAGTACGATCCTGAAGCCACGTAAGTTTGCGAGCTTCAGGATCAAATGTAAAAAAACAACCTTTAGACAATTTCCCCTCTTTCTTGCTCACTTGTCTTGCAGGGTTTCAGTAATGCCAAGTAGTAAATGCAACGGCAATTAAACTTTCCTCTGCCTGTATAAGTTAGGCTGTCATTTGTCTTCTTGGCCTGCAGGGGACGAATTAAGCACCTGGATGTGGTGACTTTGCTGCGGAGGATCCAACCGCCATTAGGCTTTGGAAAGTTCTGCCCCCACCGCTCAGCATGCAAGGTGAGTCTGGGGCAAGTAAAGCACTCTCAGGATATGTCCAGAATGTGCAGGGGGCTTTGCAGTGACATCATTAAGTAAAGTACTCTCAGGATATGTCCAGAATGTGCAGGGGGCTTTGCAGTGACATCATTAAGTAAATCACTCTCAGGACATGTCCAGAATATGCAGGGGGGTTTCCAATGACATCATTAAGTAAAGGACTCTCAGGATATGTCCAGTGTGTGCAGGGGGTTTCCAATGACATTATTAGCAATGATCTGCCTTTACTAATAAAACTCAAAAAGAAATCAACACCTGTAATAGTGTCCAGCACTAGTAACTGGGTTAACCGAATAGCATTAATTAGATTTGCTTAGAAATATGACGGCATGATCTTCCCATTAGCGCCTGATATCCATGAACATGCCAATGAACAGTGATGGCACTGTCACCTTCAATGCCACCCTGTTTGCCCTGGTCCGAACTGCTCTGAAGATCAAAACAGAAGGTAAGCTGATCACATGTTGCGGGCGACAGTGGTGTAACTGGGCAAGACACCTTGAAATGAAATCAGACAATGAAATCAAATGAAATCAAACACACATTCAAACTGCCTCAAAACAATGTCCCTGATATAAAATAAGAGGAGCATGACATATACTGCATTTATTAGTGTGTTTTGAATGCGGTTCTGTTTAATAATTGTGAATTTCCTGGTGTACCTCATGTTGACAGCAGGATTCTAATGCAGTTTGCAATCCATCCATAGCCATGGCATGAACACCAGGGAGTGCATATAGCTGCAGATTTATGCTGCCCTCTGAGAGAGCCTCTGTTATTGGGGACAGGTAACTTTGAGAAGGCGAATGAGGAGCTGAGAGCCATCATTAAGAATATCTGGAAACGCACCAGCATGAAGTTACTGGACCAGGTCATCCCCCCCATTGGAGGTAAGCCCCCTCCCTTTAGTGTCAACAGAAAAACAATACATAAAAACAGGGATAATAAATATAACTATTACAGACAAAGTGTCAGTTTACAGGTACAAAGTATCGGTGACGCTTTACATTAAGTGACCTTTCATAGTGCCGTTATAATCCATTCATGGAACATTCATAAGCAGCATGTAAGTACCTTAAAAACATACCTTAACAGCATTAATGTATAATGTTTATTATTAATGTATACTAAAGCTGTTAAGGTGTGTTAGACTGTTAAGGTGTACTCACATGCTGCTTATGAATGTGCTATGAATGCATTATGAAGGTGGAATTACTGTAAAGCGTTACCAAATGACCTAATGTGCCTTCCCCACATTACACGCAAGATCATTACGAACGCTGACTAATCAGGGGTGACAAAGTGTGTTATTCCTACCTAAGCTGCTGCTCAGCTGCTTGTCATTGTCAGCATACTTGTCGATCAGAAGTCCTCAGGGTTAGCATGTCCAGTGCTTCTTCTATCCAGCAACTTTTTCCTTTGAAGCCCAATAAGCAACATAATGAAGTAAAATCTGATGGCGTTGGTTAGGAGCTCAAAGTAAAGCGGCTGCTCCTCCACATCAAAAGGAGCTGGCTGAGCTGGTCTGGGCTTCAAGGCAGCATGCCTCCTGGACGCCTCCCTGTCCCACCGGGAGGAGATGCCAGGGCAGACCCAGGACACTCCGGAGAGATTATATCTCTCGGCTGGCCTGAGAACGCCTTGGTATTGCCCCCGGAGGAGCTGGAGGCTGGGGAAGGGAGGTCTGGGCATCCCTGCTTAGACTGCTGCCCCTGTGACCTGATCCTGGATAAGCATCAGATGGATGGGTGGATCTGATGCTGAATCTGGTGTCTCATCCTTCTGTCTGTGACCCTAACAGAGGACGAGGTGACCGTGGGCAAGTTTTATGCCACCTTCCTGATCCAGGAGCACTTCCGCAAGTTCATGAAGAGGCAGGAGGAATATTATGGATACCGGCCCACCAAAAAGCGGGCCTCTGAGATACAGGTGGAGATTGCTGAACAACACCAACTCCCTTCATAAGCCTCTTTGCTCTCTGCACTGCCATCTTCCCTCATCCCCATTTCCACTCCATCTTTTGTCTGAGATGTCGATTTTACTTGCCTGATCTCCTTCCTGTTTCTTTTATTCTCTGCACTCTTGTCACATGCTCTGCACCATTGTCCAGGCGGGCCTGCGCAGTATTGAAGAGGAAGCAGCCCCGGAGCTGCACAGAGCCATATCAGGGGATCTGGTGGTGGAGGAGGAGCTGGAGTCAGGCACAGAAGATGGCGGCGAGGAGGGGATCTATCGGGTGGGTGGGAAATACAGAGAAAGGAAGGTAGCTGCATGTTGAACAGATAGACAGACCAGGGTACCTACAGGACCTGTCAAAAGTCTGGACACACCTACTAAAAATCATTCGTTTTTCACCAAGAGAGGACCCAAAGTATACCTGGAAGTTACATAAATACTGTATCATCTTGTAAACAAGAAAAGAGATTGTGTGTCACTGTCAGTACTGTGGAGCACTGTGACAGTTGCCCTGGCCCCAACAATCCCCCAACCTAAAGCCCATAGAGGTGATTTGGGATGAGCCGGATTGAAGAACAAGGTAAGCAACTTGTGCCCAGAACCTGTGAAGACTCTTTCAGGACTGTTGGAGAAGCATTCCAGGTGGCTACATCTGGAAGCTGGCTGAAGAATGCTAGGAGTCTGCAATGCTGTCAGTGAAGCAGACGGGCTGTTTTGAAGAGGATGAAATCTGAGACACATCCGAGTGGTTGAACACTTCTATTGGTCGTTGCAATATTTGATATGTATGACTTTATTGCCTAGAGGCTTTTTAGTATAAGGTAAATAACAGCTAAAATAGAGACTAATGCGGTAAAAGCAGGGCTGTCCAGACTTTAGACTGGTCCTGTATACACTTGGTGGGGACAGAGAGCGGAAACATTAACATGCTTCACTGTTGACAGATTTATGTGGCGACTTAACAGTCATGACTTGCCTCTTCTGCTGTCTTCCCTTCTCCCCACAGAGGACAGGTGGCCTGTTTGGGAACCACGTGGACGTCTTCGCTGCAGAGCCAAGCAGTCCCCTTTCTCCCCAGGTGACCAGTCAGCGTCCTCTGCAATTTTCTGAGATTCACACGGAGGATGCAGAGTCTCCGCCAGACTCAGTGTTCCTGCCCAACACAGAGTTCTTTCCCATGGTGCAAATAAAAACCAACACCAACAACAACGCCGGCAGCAGGTATGAACAAACGATGTCTCCGACAAACACTTAATCCACATTATATGCGACGTGTAAGAGGGACTCAGCTGGAATATTTACAGCTATTAACGGACATGGGTCTGGAAATGGGAAATGACACGTGGGACTAAATCATGACAACAAAAACGGCTGCATGTTGAAACATGGAGAAACGGTATTACATGGTGGAACCATGTGCGGGCAGTCACCGCCAGAATTAATAATAAAGTAACCTCTGGAAGAGGGCAAACCAATCCTTACATTTGATTGGTGGTCCATGGAGCGATTGGAGGTTAAGGGCCTTCGTCAAGGGTCCATCAGTCACATCACCCTGCCAATCCTGGGACTGGAACTTGCAGCCCGCTGATCACAGACACAGCATCCAACCCGCTGGGCCACACACTGCCACGTCAGTGGCTGACAGCATACGCCAGTGCTATCTGAGTGCGCCATACCAGCATATACCAGTGCTATCTGAGTGCGCCATACCAGCATACACCAGTGCTCTAAGTGCTCCATACCAGCATACACCAGTGATTTCTGAGTGCGCCATACCAGCATACACCAGTGCTCTATACCAGCATACACCAGTGCTATCTGAGTGCGCCATACCAGCATACACCAGTGCTATCTGAGTGTGCTATACCAGCATACACCAGTGCTCTAAGTGCTCCATACCAGCATACACCAGTGCTATCTGAGTGCGCCATACCAGCATAAACCAATGCTCTAAGTGCTCCATACCAGCATACACCAGTGATTTCTGAGTGCGCCATACCAGCATACACCAGTGCTCTATACC
>JAODLD010000123.1:396759-413691 GCA_026781065.1 Mormyrops boulengeri
GGAAGACTATTCCATACTCCAACTACACGCTGTGTGAAGAAGTGCTTCTTCAAGTTCATTTTAAAATGTTCTCCCACGATAGGCAAGCTCCGCTTTGCAAATGTTGCAAATAAGTTTTTTCTTTGCAAAATCTAGGGTGAATGTCCCAGACTTTAGAGCGTTTAATACGCTGATTTGTGGCCGCCATTGCTGTCTATCTTGAAAGCTAACCCGCACCTGAGCAAATGGCAATAATGACTATTTATCTATCCATCTATTTATCTAATGTATGGATAGCGGAAGTGATTAAGCCGGCTAAGATTTTACCGGAAATACGTCAGCACCCCGTGTGCATAGCCTATTGTCAGTCACGTGCCTGTACTCTCTGACACGCCCCCATTCGCCATTTTGAGTGCGATTGATGTGCTCTATTGGAAAGCGGTAGTATTGCACAGGTAGAAAGGAAGGAAAACGTCTCTCCGTTTAAAAATACGTCTGGCGCGTATCGACAATTATCGACAATCAAATCTGTCGGTGACTGTTTTTATTGTCGATTTTTGTCGACAATGTCGAATAATCATTGAACCCCTACCCTTAACACAGAGCTCTTGCAGGGTCCTGATTTGACTAACTCTCTTTTAGGTGTCATTCAGAGATTTCGCAAGGAGCCCATTGGAATTATGGCTGACATTAAATCAATGTTCCATCAGGTAAGAGTGCAGAGGTCTGATGTTGACTACCTGCGCTTCTTGTGGTGGCCACAGGGTGACACTGGTCAGAGTCCAAAGGAGTATCGTATGTTGGTGCACATATTTGGTGCTGTGTCCTCACCAAGTTGTGCAAGTTTTGCATCACAAAAAACTGCTGATGACAATGAAGGCTGTTTTCCCCTTCAAGTAGCCATTTTTATGTCGATGACTGTGTGAAGTCAGTTGCCAGTGAGTCTGAAGCCATCCATCTAGAGATCTCACGGCGTTATGCAGTAGAGGTGGATTTCAACTAACTCAGTGGGTTAGTAATAGCCAGGACAGGCAGCCTAGAGAAGATTAAATGCTCCTATGTTCCACGTTGCATGAAACCCAAGTATTATGGAATTCCAGAATGTGCACGACTACATCAATTTGCTGACGCCAGTGAGAGTGGCTATGGCTCAGTGAGCTACGTAAGGTCCAGAGTGCTTCTATTAAAGCATATCACCATACCACGACTAGAGCTGGCCACTGCAGCACAGTTAGTCAAGGTTGACATAATGCTAAGGAAAGAATTACACCTTGCATTAGAGTCCTCAGTCTTCTGGACCGACAGTCAGACGGTGCTCAAGTATAACTCAACAATAACCATACCAGGTCTAAGACCTACGTAGCCAACAGAGTGTCACTGATTCGTGACCATAGCAATCTGTCTCAGTGGAGATATGTAAGCAGTAAAGACAATCCTGCTGATCATGCCTCGAGAGGACTGAGCGCAGAGAAATTTATGCAGCAGACAAGATGGATGTGTGCCCCTAAGTTCCTGTGGAAGCCTGAGAAAGGTTGGCCAGTGGAAGAAGCATTGGGCTCAAGGTCAGATTTGGAAGGTGATCCAGAGGTCAGGAAAAATGCTGTTGTATTTACCACGATAGCAAGGACCACTGAAACTCCCACAGATCAGCTTATCTCAATATTTTCAGATTGGATAAGGCTACTTAAAGCAGTGGCTTGGTATCTGAAACTTAAGAACGTCTTAATGTTGATCATTAAAAGTAAAAGGGAACTTTCCTTGATTCCACATACTATTAATACACAGAAGAGGAAAATTAAACCTGACTTTGATGTTTTAAGGACTAAACAGAATGGACATTTCCTTACAGTGGAGGATATTTCACTGGCAGAAAGAGCTGTCATCGCCTATGTTCAGGAATCGTCGTTTCCAGTTGAAATGGCAACACTGGAAACATCTCCATCCAGAGTGCAAAAGGACAGTAAGCTCTGCAGACTTGATCCTGTGCTAGATTGTGGCATTATTAGAGTAGGGGGGCGTCTCCATAGATCTGCAATGCCTGATGAAACTAAACATCCTTGCATTTTGCCCAAAGATGCTCATGTTTCAGTTTTAATTTTAAGGCACATCCATGAATGCTCTGGACATAGTGGTCGAAACCATATGCTCTCAGACCTTCGTAAAAAATACTAGTTGGTGAAGGCAAACTCAGTTGCAAGAAACATAATTTCCAAGTGTGTTGTGTGTCGACGGGTTAGAGGCAAAACTGGCGAGCAAAAGATGGCAGACTTGCCGCAGGAGAGACTCCTACCTGATCTCCCTTCCTTTACCAATGTAGGGCTGGACTACTTTGGGCCGATTGAAGTGAGGAGAGGAAGAAACTTGGTTAAAAGGTATGGAGTCCTGTTTACATGCATGTCTAGCAGAGCTAGACACTTGGAAGTTGCCTTCTCATTGGATACAGATTCATGCGTCCATGCTTTAAGAAGATTCATTTGCAGAAGAGGCCAGGTCAGGCACATTAAAACTGGCAACAGCACAAACCTCGTGGGTGCTCAGGCTGAGCTCGAGAAGGCTCTGAGTTTGTTGAATGAGGGGAAAATACAAGGTGCCCTATTATCTGACGGAGTCATTACATAATCATTTTTTAAATTGTATCCTCTTTTGCGCATGCGGGGTTCTAAGAGTGGCGAAGCTTGCGAAAGGCGAATTGTTGTGTGCATGCGTGAACCAGAAGGGGCCTGACAGCGGCGGGGCCTGAGAAGGGGGGCTGCAGACGTATATTGTTGTGTGCTTGCGTGAACCGGAAGGGGCCAATCTATCGAGCAGGGCTGCCAATTCTCACGCATCTGGCGTGACACTCACGCTTTCTGACTCTCACGCTCACGCAAGAAATCTTAAGCAAATCTGTATTTTAAAAGTGCGTTGGCGAGCCATGTTGCTGGTAATAATGAGGCCAAGACGGTTCCATGTTTGGACGCTTGGTGGCGTTTATTACTTCGGTACCATTTCTACTAACAATGCACTCGCACTGCCCAATGTGACCGTCGCCCCGCTTACTCCTAATATGCACGGTGGGCACATACACACACACACACACCGACACACTATGTACAACAATAACCATGCAACACTATACGTGACATAACAACACAGCACATTTACATTACAACACAAGCCGCTACGGAGAACAATTTACAAGGCTGGCATCAGTAAACCCGCAACACTGCCAGCCGGTACGTCCGCGCTACACTTTTATTCCATTATAAATCAAAAATTAGCTACATCAAAAGCATTGGTGTAGTTAGCAAACCCTACAGACTATTTACAGGGTAATAAAATTGTTACATACATGCAAATCGTGTGCATGTGTGTGCAGACTTGTATCTAAATGAAAATCTCACGCCAGCCAGTTGACCAAATAAAATGCATTTAAGCAGGCACGTCGTCTCGGGGGGAGGACGGCGCTGTGGAAGTTGTCCTGTGATGTGGGGTGCAGGAGTGGGCCTGGGAGCTCAGTGTCGGAAGTGAACGAATGTTTTAGTTGAAGGAAATTTTAAAAAATCGTTTCCGTCTTTAGTGCATAGTCATCTGTAATTTTTTTTAAAACTCCAAACAGTAGAAAAACCACATTACAACCGCCAGAGGCCACTAAAGACCAGTATTGTAAAAAAAAAAAATAATGTTCTTCGACAATCACAAAAATGAAAGCAAATAAAATGGATCATTTTGCTTTTTGTGTGAAGCCATACATGATTTGTTGCATTTAAAAATACATAGATACATATTTAACATAAATGAAAATGTTTAATACGTAACTGACAGACTGAATAAAAACAACTTTTTGCACGTTTCTAAGAACTAAAGTAATTCAATTTCTTTTCCATCACCACTGTTCCACCTTCCTATTCCTGTATTAAAATAATAATATAGTTTTATTCTCTTTAACCAATATAAGGCCCATTCGACATTCTCAAATTTGTTAGCACGAAAACGGTTCTGCAACGGGGTGGGACGCCCGCGGGACTCGCAGGACGCGGCGCAAAAGCATGCGGCGCGGGTCTACATTTCAGAGTTTCTTGCAGGAGCGGGACAGAAACTTGCGGGAGCGGGATGAAAAATCAGTCCCGCGCAGACCTCTAATTGGAATAAACGCAGAGCCGCGCCACAAATTTCAATGTTTCCCTATATTTCTCTCATTTTGACTGTGAAATGTTTCTATTGAGACTGTTTCTATTGAGATATTTTCAATTCAGGTCTGTAGCCTAGTTAGAAACATTGTTGGTTGTATTTTTTGTGAAAAACTGGTTAGCCAAATCTACCCTTATATAAAAGACATCTTTAATTCGCAGCCAGAGTCGTGCCCACATAATATAGCCTATCTTTCATAAATTCCTGTATGTCAGTTAGGCAAAAAACAAATTTTGTACCTTATTTAATTTTTATAAGCCAAGACATTATAGCATTTAAAAGGTGTCCGGTATTTTTGACCCACCCTATACTCCACCAGCCTTGCTTGCGGGATTCAGCGGGCGGGAGCGGGACAAACCATAACAGATGTGGGCGGGAGCGGGTCGAAATATTACACATTTCTGCGGCAGCGGGACAGAAACTTGGATGAAAAATCAGTCCCGCGCAGACCTTTACATGGAAGCCAGTAAACGTCTAACACACTACCATTCAACTGTTCCTCTTCACATGGCAGCGTATTGCAGGGCTGCCACCTAGTGTAGACGGGGATCACTGCACACAGGCACCCTCCTGTGTACATGACACATGGCATGACACATGGTAACAAAGAGGATGGATGGATGGATGGATGGGTGGATAGACATCAGTAATATTCTGCCGTGCCGACGTTATGCCAGTCCATGATGAATAAAAATGACAGATTCCTATGTGAATTAAATCCTGTCATCTCTGTGTTAGTTTAAGGTTTGTCCTTTTCTGGCAGAGGAATGCAGTAATGGTTTTACGTTATCTGCGTGACACCCAGAAGAGGTATGGCTCACTTTTCCATGTCAAAGTGTCACCAAAATTACCACCCTACTGTCCGTATTGAAGACATAAGACAGTAAATTATGAATCTGGCTGTATATGCTTGATGGGCCGAATGGCCTCCTCTCGTTTGTAAATTTCTTATGTTCTTATGTTCTTTTGACTGTAAACTGTGTGAGAGGCTTTTGAATAACAATGCCTGAGAGACTAATGAAGAGACCATACATACAGACATACATACATACATACATGCATATGTACCTACAGTATAGCTGCTTGCACCTTTATAAAAACAAGTGATCTACTCAAAGAGTTAATCTGTCAATCTGAAGAACTTCCAGGTGTATAACCTGCTGGAGCATAATACAGGATTACCCAGCCTTGGATTCTCTACATCGGGGGGGGGGTCAATCGATCCATCACATGACATCTTCCTTTGATTTCATTATGATTATAAGATCAAATGTGACAGTCCATCACATATCTTCCTTTGATTGATTCAGCTGACAAATTTAATCTAGATTAAACATTCAAATTTAATCCAGGAGCACTGTGTGTGTATGCATGTTTGTGTGTATGTGTATGCATGTTTGTGTGTGTGTATGTATGTTTGTGTGTGTGTGTGTGTGTATGTTTGTGTGTATGTATGTTTGTGTGTGTGTAATGTACACATGTAACATAAATGTGCTGTGTTGTTATGTCACATATCGTGTTGAATGGTTATTGTTGTACATCGCATGCCGGTGTGTGTGTGTGTGCGTGTGTGTGTGTGTGCGTGCATGCATGTGTGTGGGTGTGTGTGTGCGTGCATGCGTGCGTGTCCCCATATGAGAAAACTCTATTGCCTTCTCCCAAGATAAAGAATTCTTTCAGCTTTGATTATATGTTACACTTTGAAACAAAAGTTATTCAGCATAGCATATTTTCGAAGAGAAAATTCTTAGATAGAAATTCTTAGATGTATATGTTCCAGGAAATGTTTAACTAACGTGAGCCTTTTCATCACAGCACACAGTGGAGGGGAATGTTGGCAACCTGTGAGTTAATGTAAAAGTGCTATATAGATAAAATGTATTATTATTATTATCAACCTTCATAGGGTGGATCAGATACTTGGTGCAGGGTCACTGAAAAGGATTGAAAATATTAAACCAATTGTTTTGCTCAAAACACAGTAACAATGGAAATTATTATGACACCCCAATGCTTCCAAAAATACATGTTGTTATCACAGTGTTTGTATGTTATTGTTTGCATGACATATATTTTAACAGAGTGCCTGAGCACTAACTGCGAGCACGCTTCCATAAAGCAGTATTATAAAGAGCCCTTCTGCTGACAGTGTTCATGTTTTTCCCACTTTCCCCCAGCCTTGTCTTCCACTGATGTCACAGGATTATTGATAAAAGTGGAGCTTTGAAGGCAGCCATGGTTTCAAATATGTTTCAAGTAACTGGATGCTGAGAAGCTGGTTTAAATGCATTACTTTAAAAACTCAGGTGTATCATTGTGGGTGGGTCTGCTTAAATACACTGTACAGTGCCTGTGATGTCAGCAGGCATGGGAGCGCAGTGAGACAATGCTTTTTGCTTTTTCTTTTGTTCTGCCATTTTCCTGTTTTTCCATCCTGGTTACTTCCTGTTATCATGTGTGCCTGAGGGTAAACCCTTAGTGTTATTGTTCCAATCATTCAATGTTCCAGCTGCTTATCCAGTACAGGGTCACAAGGGGAGGGGGAACGGGAGTGTATCCCAGGCAGCACTGGGTACAAAGCAGGGGGAACGGGGAAACCCTAGGGGGGGCCTGCCAGTGCACAGCAGGGAGAATGGGGAAACCATAGGGGGGCTGCCAGGTCACAGAAGGGCGAATGGGGAAACCCTAGGGGGGCTGCCAGTGCACAGCAGAGGGAATGGGGAAACCCTAGGGGGGTTGCCAGTGCACAGCAGAGAGAATGGGGAAACCTTAGGGGGGTTGCCAGTGCACAGATGGGGGAACGGGGAAACCTTAGGGGGGTTGCCAGTGCACAGATGGGGGAACGGGGAAACCCTAGGGGGGCAACCAGTGCACAGCAGGGGGAACAGGGAAACCCTAGGGGGGCAACCAGTGCACAGCAGAGGGAATGGGGAAACCCTAGGGGGGCAACCAGTGCACAGCAGAGGGAATGGGGAAACCCTGCATACATGCATACATACAAGTGCACACACACATACACACACACTAAAAGGCAGTTTTAAAACACAAATTCACCTAACTGCATGACTTTACACTGCAGGAAGAAACTAAGATTACTTGGAAAAAACTGGCAGAACTCGAGGAAAACCTGGAAACGTCACACACACAGAGCTGGAGTAGGAATGACACCCTGGAGGTTTGGGTAGCAGAGATAGCCATTACATCACTGTGTCACCTCATACAGTACACTCATTTTCCAGGATGAGTCTTACTGAGCAGTGACTTAGCAGGTACCCTTAGACAGAGTGACTCATGTTGTTAAAGTAATATATTCAAGTGAGTCACTAAAAGGTAGGATAGCTCTTCCTTGTCTTTTTGTTACTAGTTATGTGATTTAATCACTATACTTGCAGCCCCAAGGCATAATGGGAATACGTTTGAAGTATTTTAAAGCCTTGGCTCTTTTGTTGATGTTGCACAAACTCTTGTTTAGAGGGCAATGGCCTTAAAATACAATTCAGTGTTTTTAATGCCACAACTATTTCTTGTTTATGTGTATGTTTGTGTAATTCTCTTTTGGACCATATTTAATTTAAAAGTAATAAAATTCATGTATATATATATGCAGCCTATTTCAGTTCATTCAAACAAAGAGTTAGTATAGTGTTTTGTCTCTGGCGTGTGATTAAACTGTTGTTTGTTGTTTTCATAGTTTTTAAGTAAGTAAACTTTATTTTTTAAGCGCCTCTCGCAGACAAAGCAGTCACAAGGCGCTGTGCAAAACTAAAATGCAGAAAAAACATAAACAAAACAGAAAAAACGTATAAAAACCTATTAAAAACATAACAAATAACGAAACACGATCTCACAGGATCAGCTCACATTTTACCAAAATCTTGAGAAGTTTTAAGCTGCCCTTTAAAACATTCAACAGAATCTGCAAGACGCAACGAAGGAGAAAGATCATTCCGTAACCTTAGAGCGACAACCTGAAATGCCCGATCATCACGTGCTTTAAGTCCTGTCCGTGGGACAACAATGAGCCCTTGATCAGAGGACCTTAGAACACGAGCAGCCGGATAGGGATGTACCAAGTCCAGCTTTGTCTCCTGATCTGGATTTGTAAAGGTAGACTGTCTGATATGAAACCGTCCATTAGCACAACACACACAAACACAGATGTTAATGCTCAGAGCAGTTAATCATTCACCAGCCATTCATAATCCCATCTTTAAAATTTAATCCCTTCCTTTCTTGTCCCGGTGAGATTGCTGGAGTATGACTAGAAATGGAGTTATTCCCGCGTGTTGACATAGAAGAAAGAAGATTATTTGGGTCAGTTTAGATCCCAGAAAGGGGTTTCCTATTGTACACTGGAGAAAAGGGCACCGTTAGTAAAGCTTAACACTACAGCCTGCCGTCCACATCAGGACCATTTTATGTCTTTATTTAATTACTTATCTCACATTAACCAGTGACGAGGCTGTCTTCTGGAAAAAGCTACATGGTTAGGGAGCAGGTATAGAAGTTGTGTCTTCGTACAGGTTGCTTTGGATGATGGCAGACTGCATATACAGATAAAATTAGAAGTTACTTCACTACAATTAACAGAAAGGTGCCTGTTTTATGGATACCTTTCATAAAATTAGGACCACACTCCAGATATCTTCTATGGTCATATGACATTTAAGTATCCTACAATGGATAATTTTTATAGAAAAATTAGTAGATAATTCTGTATATTAAATAAGTGACTCTCAATTGTTATTGCAGTTTCAGTGACATTTTTATATCTGTTCGATATCCGTTAAAAAGCCCGGAGCGGCGGCACTAAATTGGCAACATTCCTCGGTTCTGTTCTCTGTTTTGAACTTGTCATTGGTCAGATATCATATGAGGAAATTAGTTCCTTCAATTACCTATTGTTCAGACTGGGGTTGCTGTTGTTTAAAATATGTCTTAAAAATCAATATATTTTAATTAAACTATAATATAATTATATAATAAAAAGATTATGGTTCTTCATGCTCTCATTCTAGATTAAAATCTTGTATGTGTTTTTCCTGCACTGTTTTTAATTAGTTGAACACCATATTTAGTCAAGTTTAGCCCAGCAACAACTGCATAGTGTGTGAAGATTTCAGTTATTACTCTGCTTCACAGGCGAATGCCCACACAGCTACACGCCGCTAACGCCACACAGCTACACGCCGCTAACGCCACACAGCTACACGCAGTGCCGCCCCTGGCCAAATTGGGGCCCTACGCAGAATTTTATTTTGAGACCCCCCATTACAAAATGACTATCACGAAATGCCAATTTGGTTTACAACCTTGCGGTGTCAGATTACTCGTCTCTTTTTTTCTCTCCTTCCTTGGGCTGACTTGGTGCTCTACGCACCTCACTGCAGCGATGCGCATCCTTTGCGTCCCCTTGCGGTAAATGGGGCCCCCATGGATCGTGGGGCCCTACGCACAGCGCGTGTTCTGCGTGTAGGGAGGGGCGGCGCTGGCTACATGCCACTAACACCGCACAGCTACACGCCTCTAACGCCACACAGCTACACGCCGCTAACGCCGCACAGCTACACGCCTCTGACGCCGCACAGCTACACGCCGCTAACGCCACACAGCTACACAGTTCATATCACTAGATAATTCAGGTTTATTAGCCACTTAGCAGTAGAGCAGCATAGACTTCTTTTTTTCAGGTCCCCAAAAACTGCGCCATCTCCTGCCCATTTAGATAACATTACATGAGCTTCAAACCACATGACTTTCATCTGAACAACCAATCGTTTCAGGTGCTGTATCACCTCATATCTACCTCAATTACATTTCGGGTGCTGTATGACTTCATATCCACCTAGTTTACATTTGATGTGCTGTATGACTTCACATCTACCTCGTTTACATTTCAGGTGCTGTATGACTTCACATCTACCTCGTTTACATTTCAGGTGCTGTATGACTTCACATCTACCTCGTTTACATTTCAGGTGCTGTATGACTTCATATCTCCTTTTCCTTTTCTATCGTATAGCCAAATATATTTTGAGATGACACATTATAGGACACATTTGGTTAATATTACTCCTGTTCTTTGCTGTAATACGAAAAGATGTTACACCCAACATACATGACAATTATATTTATGCTGGATTAAGTATTGCAGCTCTAAATTAATCATTTACTGCCCATCCTTAATGTCTTGTTGTTTTTGTCTCTTCAGTCCACAAATAAATTCTTGGCCTGTCACTGCCTCGTTGGAGCTGACTAACAGTTTTGGACCATACTTTATCACCTTATGTTATTTTTTTTAGATTATGTTGAACAACTTTGATATAATCAATGGCAACCACTATACTGAAAACTTTGTTCGTATTGGGGAATGACGCCATCGATGGCTAGTTACAGTAACTAGGTTCAAAAACAATTGATATATAGCTAAAGTGCCCTGTAGCAGCTCACTAAAGAGTGAGTCAGTAAGTTTCCATGCACAGATAAGTCGAGCCACGGTTATTGTTCGACTACGCCATTTAATCGGACTACTGCCCTTATCCCAGTATACATGCATGGCAGGGAAATCGATTGACCGAAGTATGTCCGACTCCGTTACGATAGGTGGCGGCTTTCAGCTTGTTAGTATTGAGCTTTTCCGGTTGACCTATTACATCACAGACGTAAAAATAATAATAACAATGGATGCGTGGTCAATTTGAGTCCGATTGAACATGTATCTGCGGGAGTAAATCGAATCCAAATCGCATTGTCTGGTTGTCTTAGTACGACTTCGAGAAATTCGAATTCAGTCGGAGTAACATGTTTACGTGCACTTGAAAACTTCGTTTTTAGTCGGATTAACCCGATAATTCGATTTTCTTTATGTGTATGTAAACATGTTCCAACTGTGAGACACGATTAACGTAAACATATCATTTGATATATGGATCTAGTAGAAATTCGTCTGAGAAAACTAGCTAAACGCTACCGTGAATGGCGACACAAAAATAATAGTAGCAACGCCTTTGGATCACTGTTGAAAAACATGAACTCAGTATCTTTTCCTGGGCGTCTGTGTGGTCGATAATCGCTTAAGAAACTGAGCTACGATGAGCTGTTCAGAGGGTTGGTTGTTTAGTAGTTACAGTTACATAACAGTAAATCAATTGGTGCCTACAAATTTAAAATGCAGCTTGGGGTCATTTAGATGCTTAATTCGAAGGACTGTACAAAATACACTGTATAAATTATCGCACAGATGTTGCATTTAATAAACAAACACATTTCGTAATAATCGTCGTTTTATAATAATTGAATAAATCAGTAGAATTTTTATTGTTATTTTATCTCGGCAGGTTTTCATCAAATTACTGATAAAAAGACTGAAAACTCAGAAATTTAAACAGTTTAAATAATTATTTTTCTTAATTCAAATATAGCTGTTCAATGCATATAATTTTTTAAAATTATATATAAAGTATAAATGTTATATTTTATACTACTGTACTGAACAATGTGGTGTTTGGTGGATCAAATAAACGGTACCAGACTTTTATTTTGGTAGCGGCTGCCGAGGTAGACAGTACGTTAGAGGGAAGCGGTGGGGAGACCGCCCAGAACGGGCAGGCGTACTTTAAACCGAGACAAATGCCATTCACATTTCCTCCAGACCTCAATGAGCAAGCAGTTTTAAAAACACCGACGCAGAGTGAGGGGGCACTTGCCTGTACTCGCCTGTCATGCGTTGAGTAGCACAAGGGGGCCATGAAACGAAGGTAAGGTCGCTCTGATTACGGACAGTCGGAGCGGTGTTGGCGCAGGGCGGCTGCTGGGGGTCCCAGGGCGGCTGGTGGGGGTCCCAGGGCGGCTGGTGGGGGTCCCCAGCCCATTAGGATCCCGCTGTGCTGCTGAGGCGCAGAGATTTGTGATCAGAAAACAGGATGAACATGTTTTTGGCAGCGCGTAGGTCGCTGTGCTGGAAATGCAGCTTTAATGTTTAGCGGCACCAGCACCCGAGTATCGGTTCGTGTGGACGGCGGATCCGGCACATGCCTCTCAACCAGATGATCAGCCTACATAGTTCAAACTTAAGCTCATCCGACATTTTACTGCAAAAATATGGCACGTTGCAGTATTTGTAAATGTGTGGATGGGAAAGGGGAGTATGTTTTTCAGCAGACTGAGCTGAATGTGGATATCCTAAGTGCAGAAACGTAGAAAACAGGTTTTCCCGATACTGCCTGTGTTTTGTATCAGGATACCGACGGCGAATTATTTGTTATTTATCAGTTGTGGAAACCGCTTGTGTGGGGAATGTGAATCAGTTTGTCTACTTCTGTTTCAGCTCTCTTCATGTAGTTATAAGTTAAATGACACAACGCCGGCTTTGTTGACATTTGATGATCCCAAGTTGAAAATGAACTCGATTAAATTTACGTGTCATCTTATAGCTTAGGGAAAGTCGGAAAGAAAAACGGCACGTTGTGATACGTACAAGGATCTGCTGTTTTAGTTGCTTCTGGATCGTTATCAAGATGATCTAATTTTACAACAATAGTGGCACTTATCTATCAGGGTGTTCAGTAATGCGGGGGCATTCATTAACTCTGTAATGGATAGTAGCTCTGCCCTATTTTCAGACGGAATTTGGTTAGAAGCACCACTTTCAAAAAACAGATTTCCAAGTGGACTAAGTGGGAAGAAGAGAATAGGAGACACTTAAACGTGAATGCTTTCCCTGCCATCCCATACCAAGGCTATTAAGAAAAATTTTCTAGCAAGTCGGGGATGCAAACATGGGCCCAATCGATTTTGTTTTTTAAAATTCCGTGCAGAGGAAATGTGAACTTTATTTTCTTTATTGCGAATTAAGTGGTAAGTGATAATATTATAAGTAATTACCAAATGAACGAAATTAACGTTTGATTAGATCAATTAAGACCACCAAAGAACTGGATTTGACGCATTTGATCAGTGTGGTGGAATTTAGGGACTGCTGATCGTATGTAGCGTCACCTACTGGTCGCCACTGGCTTCACTCTTGTACTGTATTAATTATTGTAGAATTGATGCCATTTCTGTTGTATTCCTGCTCCAGTTTTACGGTGATTCACAGCATGTTATGCTTTAGCCTTAACATTATGTGTCCACATGAATACTGAGTTCATTTTTGTATTTCTTTGTGCAATAAAAAATATATTATCTGTATATATGGACATTTTTCCTAAGTTGATATTGTTAATTGACGCTTGGATACTCCATGCAACAGTAATTGTGTTGTGTATATAAACTGTATACCTTTCAGCTTATAACATGATTCTGCTAAATTTTGAGATTTGCAATTTTCACTCATGTCAGCAACTCGAGTGTGTAGCAGTAATGTCATGATTTTTGTAAACGGAACAGTCAGGGAGTCTCACTTTGTGCATCATCTGCCAGTTTTCTGTTTGGCACAGAGCAGGTTGTGAGTCTTATGGCAGCTTATTTAGCTGCAGACTCATTTCTGTCTGTAGTATGGTAATGGATCTAGCAGGGCATGTTCACAGATTCACAGAAATACACCTCTGAACTGAGGGGGAACCTGGAGTCCCCACAGAGGATACACATGCACACACAGCACCGGCTCTCTGTAATCCCGCGTCCCAAAAGGTGAGAAGCGCCAGTGCTCCCCGCCGAGTCATGAATGAGAGAGCGGCACACCCCGTGGTTCCCGGCGATAAGGAGCGCCTCACACTGCATTAGAGACCGAAAGCTCAGCTATGTGTGGAATCTGGCTGCTCCTTTGTCAGAAAGTGCAGCGGCCATGAAAGACCTGGCGCCTGCTTAGGGATCGGCTCTTGGGAGTGACGCGAACGCTGAGCTTAAGAGAGAGCTGTACTTTATAGCTTAGTATGTACTTTGTAAGGTTAAGGTGTATAAAAAGATCACCATGTATATTGATGTTTGTATTTCCTTTGGTGTCACACCTGTCTAAAGCGGCTCCACTTTCATATTAGCAGATTTTAGATCATGTTCAGAAGTAGTGCACCAGTGTTGATTTTTGGATGTTTTTGGAGTTGAATCTGCCTTTTCATTCCTGTTGCACAGTTATATCTGTGCCCAAGAACAGTCCGGCATTCATTTTTAAAAATCAGGTTGGGTCACTTGTGGCTGTTGCCTCATTAAAACAATACAGCCAAAAAATGCCCTGAGCTGAATATAATTGTGTGGCTCCACTTTAATCCTTCATCTGATTCAAGCACCTTAGTCTCCAGCCTTCATTTATCTTAATTTCATTGCAGAGGATAAATGGCTGCATCAGTTTGGCTGCACTTCTCCACTCCAAACACACGTGTCACAAATTTCTTCCAAATTGATTGTGTTTGTCTTGCCAGGAGGGCTGTGTTCTTTGCCTCTTAGCTTTCAATTAATACTTTAATAAATTCCCTTCGTTAAATGTACCATTATTGTTGTATTCATTGTTTATTTATATATTTACTGCTGGTTTTGCTGACGATTATTATCGTTAATCTGTGTTCACTATTTGACTTTGTCATCGATTGTTATTCACAATACTTGTGTGTCATGCTCTGTGGGTTACTTGAAATGAGTTGTTTTGTTTTTTTTTTCCTTTTCTGTATTTTTTTGGATCCATTAATTAAATGAGTGTTACATTCATGCACTGTCTGTTCTGGAATGTTATCTTTTAGCTTTGGGGTCATGCGTGTCAGGACTGCTATTGCAGAAGGAGGAAATGTAAGGCATTGCAGAAAGTTTGAAATACATTCAATAGTTTGTCCTTTACATGCTTGCAATATAAAAGAGCAAAAATCCTCTTGAGTGACTGATGGATTTGATTTTGCAGTGAAGAAGTCATGGCGCAACAGATATTGCCCAGTCATCTAATGTGCACTATTTATAAATATTTTAACATGCCCTCCTTAAAACCTTAAATTAGCACAAATTTCCTATTGCCATGTTCATGTAAGAAGCAGGAGGGCTGTTTGCTCTCTCTCGCTCTCGCTCTCGCTCTGTCTCTCTCCTCCCCCCCAAGCAGTGATTGGATTAGACACAGTTAACATCATGGATATCTTATTATAATCGCAATACTGAATGGAATGTGGTCAGTGCTTAAATAATTTTTGGGCAAAGTTTATATACTTTTGTAAACCTTAGCTGTGTTATTGTTATATTTGTGTTTGTTCCCCCCAAAAATGAGAGATTTCAAAAATATTAAATTGGGTTGGCATGGTACATTGCAACATTGCCTACAGCTCCAAGTCTGGGGGCTTAAATCCCCCTTATGCCTTGTGTTTGTGGACTCAGTATGGTCTCCTTCAGTTTGCAGGCATGCACTTAGGGTAACTGCTCGGTGCTGACCCCGCTTAGGATCAGCAGTTAGGGTAACTGGTGGTGTCTCTAAACTGTGTATAGTTCTTTGGACAGGTATCCCATGCAGGGTGCATGTCTGCCCCGCCTTCTGCTCGGTGCTGACCCCGCTTAGGATCAGCAGTTAGAGGATAGATTGATTTCATATCAGAAATTACACCTTAACCCAAGAGGCTTATTTTAACAGAATGGGTGGACCAACCCTGAGAAAACCCCGAACGCTGCTCAGCCACTTCGCTCTGAGCCTTTCGCTCTTCTGCATGGACAGCTTCTCTGTCCTCAGACAAGTGTAACTGTTCTTAAGTAATTTTTGCTGAGTTAATCAAGTTGCAGAGTTAGTTCGGTGACATGGGACTGGGTTTTGAGGCATTTAATTCAACAGACTTTTAATTTGTTCTGCAGGTAGTGTAAAATCCATCATCTTCTAAACCATTTATTTCTTATTTTGTCGACTTATCCTGCTCAGGGTCATAGGGGATATTTTTTTGGGATATTTAAAACTCTGACAGCTGACATATAATAACATATATGATTTTGAGGTGCCATCTCTGCTTGGTCAGTCAGGCGGCTTCTTCCTTGGTCGTATCCAAAGGTGTAAAGTGATGTGACTGACTTGCTGTAAACAGTATCTGCACTCAGCTCTGACTGTGGGTCACACGTAGCCAGATTTGAAACCTGGTAGCAGAAATTGTTATTTAGGAAAATTTTGGTCCAGGTATGAGCAACTGGAAACAAAAAGTCTCCCTTAGCTCGTCTGATGTTTAATCATACATGTTCTTAATACCAGAGCCCGAGCTGCCATTCATAGTGAGATGTAGCGTGCCAGTGGGATGATGAGGAGTGCTTCCTCCATGACCTCCTGCCGTAACCTCAGGGAATCATTTCCTCCTTTTAAAGGGTCGTCATCATCATCGGCGATCGAGTCGAGTATGATGGTCCACCTGGGGGGTCTTTTATTGTGGATCTTCAGATGGCTGAAGAGGCCAGGTCTTGAACCACAAACCTTGTCACAATGTGGACATAGATATGAGGTGCTGGGGGTAGGGTAGGGGGCAGCCTGTTTGGTGGTCACTCTCTGCTTTCTTTGCTGCCGCATGATTTTGGCAGCCTTTGCCCTAATGTTTTTTTTTAGAACCCAGCTGATGCGTACTGAATTCGGCTGGGGTTTGACCCCATGACCTGCTGGGCACCCTTCCATCGGCACTCCACACAACCGCCTTTGTCTGGCTCCTTCCTGCCTCTCTGACCTATAAAAACTTTCCACTCCTATAAGAGGGAGAGAGTGGGGAGCAGAGAGGCCTTAAAGCAGCCCTGGGTCATATGCATGCTGTGGAAGGGGCTATTGACTGCTGTAAAAGGCAGTGCGTGCTGTGGAAGGGGCTATTGACTGCTGCAAAAGGCAGTGCGTGCTGTGGAAGGGGCTATTGACTGCTG
>JAODLD010000123.1:419059-429662 GCA_026781065.1 Mormyrops boulengeri
TAACGTGTGCAGTCGGAGTGGGAGACGGCGGCAGCCTCTTTAACGTGTGCAGTCGGAGTGGGAGACGGCGGCAGCCTCTTTAACGTGTGCAGTCGGAGTGGGAGACGGCGGCAGCCTCTTTAACGTGTGCAGTCGGAGTGGGAGACGGCGGCAGCCTTTAATATGCTCCTGGAGATGTTTGTTTGCCTTGGTGGTACATTCATTTTGGAATGACATTGTCATCTGTGAAAGTTCAATGTTAAGTGTCTGTCTGACAAAAATACAGCGTTGTTATTGTGGCAAAAATGCCACCTCTTCAAACATGTTATGTAAAAGTCTTTTTGAGAATGTAATCATGCCTGACTAAAATCACTTGGGTTATTTTTATTTTATGTATTTCTTTGTTGGTGTCACTCTTTAGAATTTCTTTCCAGCTGGTGAGCAGATTGGTTTGTCACTCTTAAAATAGCAAGCAGTCTTCATCTGTAAGCCTGTAAACACACTCTTCCCTGCCTCACTCCATATACTTGTACACAGGAGGGTGAAGCTGTACAGTTGCTTGCTGGATAATTTTGTACCATTTATTACGTCTGTAGGGAAAAATCAAAGCAAAGACTATAAAACTGCTGATTCAGTGCATGTGTCTTGTTAGGGTTGTTGGGTTTTGTTCCTCCTGACCTGGTTTAATCCATCTGTCCAGTTCTGTATAGCACCAAGCTGTACCGTTTCTTCAAGTACATCGAGAACCGGGATGTGGCCAAATCTCTGCTGAAGGAGCGAGGCTTAAAGAACATTCGCATCGGGATCGAGGGTGAGCGCTGTGCCCTGCCCCCGATACCCTGCTCCTTGCACCCTATACCCTGCTCCCTATACCCTGCCCCCTATACCCTCCTCCCTGCACCCTATATTCTGCTCCCTATAGCCTGCACCCTATACCCTCCTCCCTGCGCCCTATACCCTATATTCTACTTCCTATAGCCTGCGCCCTGCTCCTTGCACCCTATACCCTACACCCTCCTCCCTGCTCCCTATACCCTGTGCCCTGCTCCCTGCACCCTCCTCCCTATATCCTACTCCCTGCACCCTATACCCTGCACCCTCATTCCTATACCATGCTCCCTGCATCCTCCTCCCTATATCCTGTGCCCTGCACCCTACACCCTGCACCCTCCTCCTTGCTCCTTGCAGTTCTTAAGTTAGTGGGACGGTATATTTGGCAGAGGAGAGCAGATGTCATTAGAACCCATTTATTTTGGTCTGACCTAAACCAACAAGAGGCATGAATACATGAGTGCTTCATAGTAAACATATGATTTGTGGTGATGGGTACTGAAGAGTGTAAAGCACCCAGAGCAGACTGGTGGCTGCCACTTCAACCCCTTTTCCATTACGCTCTCTGCAGCCATATTCAGAACAGCGTAAGTTCAGCAGTACACTGCTGGTATGTATCTAGTAACAGCATGCAGGCGGCCCTATAGAGGACCAGACCATTAATTATCCGGCTGGGAGCCACGAAGCAGGGTGGCGACCGGCAGCTGTGTGGCTCACACCTCGGCATTTTAGGCGCTTCTTTTGTGAGATGTACTGGACAGAAACAAGTAAGATGCTTAATTATTTATAGGTGTGGCTAAAAGGTGGCAGGGTCAGCTCTCATGGGGTCTCTTGTTGTTAGACTAGCTAATTAATCAGGACTACTCTGGTATATAATTTGACTTCATGAACTAGTAAAATGTAAAAACTGCAATACATAAAGATGCTATGCATTTTTCACCTAGTCATTATTGTGGGTTAATTTTTTTTTAAAATTTTTTTATCTTGTCTAGTTGTGGCTCCTATGTTGAGGATACATTCTGCAGGGGAACCGTCATATTGAGATCTTGGCATGTTTTCCAGGGTACCCCACTTGCAAGGAGAAGGTGAAGAGGCGCCCTGGAGGCCGGGCGGAGGTCATCTACAACTATGTGCAGCGGCCGTTCATCCAGCTGTCCTGGGAGAAGGAAGAGGGCAAGAGTCGGCATGTAGACTTCCAGTGCGTGCGCAGCAAGAGTGTGCCTAACCTGGCTGCTGCGGGGGAGGGTGTGGCCAGGTCCGGAACCTCCGCCACCCCGCAGGTGGATGAGCTGGATCGCCTGAACGGGCCCAGCCACCGTCCTGCCCTCCTCTCTATGTGGACACCCAGCGAGAGCTGAGGAATGGTCATTTCCTCTAGCCTGCGCCCTCATCAAGTGTTCCCACGGCAACCACAAGCTAAGTTCCGCTGGGTTTCTCTCCAGGCGCCCTCTGGTGGGTGACCGCGGCCCGCGGCCCTGAAGGATGCACCGGAGGCATGGCTTTGCCACTGAGGATGGTGAGAGAGACGCCCCCCCTCCATTAGGGTACTCTACACACATTCCATAGGCTTGCGTGACATTTGACCTTTTAAAGGGCTAGATGTTAGGCATCCCTTTTTTTATTTATAAGGAAGACATGCAGGTTTTGTTGTCCTTTGTTTTTTGGGATGGGAACTTCCCAGCACTGCTGAAAGTAAGACGTTATAGGGAATCCTATGGTAACCAACGAGGTGGATCACGTGACCTGATTTAGCATGTCAAAGTCTTGAGCATAGCAGGCGTGTGAGAGGGGTGATAGATTAAGGGGTGGGGTTTTGTGCTGGGAATGGCATGGTTGGACACTGGTTCCATTATGCTGAAGAGGGGCTTATGCTTTCAAGCAGAGAGAGGCATTGTGTTTGAAAGGTGCTCCTTTAGCTCGTCGCACATTCTAGTCTTTATGGGCTTGAGTCACTGAAGGCTGTTTGAGAGTAGTGTGTGAAAGAGGTAGCTAGATACAGTAACAGGTGTGTGTGAGAGAAGCAGACAGTCCTGGGGTGAATCTGAGTGTATATGTGGGAGGAACAAGTTACAGGGATCTGTGTGTGCGCATGTACACATGGTCACATATGTGTGTTCTGGTGGTAAAGAACATGTAGCTGTATCTGTAAGCTGGTCTGAAACACCCTGATGCGTCCTGCATGAACAGCTAGTCATGTTTAGCTTAATGTTCGATTCACCATTTTGTCACGGCTGCATACATCTCTGAAAGTTTGCATTTTCATAAAATGTACAGCCAGCTGTTTCTCTGGTCCTTTATTTTAAAAGTTTGTTGTGTGATCTGAAATTCTTTCTTTATAAATCAGACATTTTATATGCATATACTACATGTTTATACGTCGGGCTTATCAATGTGAAAACACTGCATCTTTGAGAAAATTGTGATTTAAAAGTTTATGATGAAATAAAAGATTTTGGCAAGTCCCATAATTGTTGCGCCTTCCCCCAACTTCCTGTTGGCAGAAAAGTATGATCTCCAGTTTAGGTGAATTGTTCAAGTACGTCCTGTCTTCCAGCTTAGCCATGTTGGGATAGGTTCTCGGTCTGCACATCCTTCTTTGGGTAAAGACTGTAAATGAATGAGGGTGATAGACATGAGCTCTGACACAGCTACCTGTTGTCCAATTTTAAAAGGAATTCTATTCCATATATATATATATATATATATATTCCAAAGTGTCCTTGAGCAAGACACTGAACCCCAAATTTCTCACGGTGTGCAGGTTGGCGCCTTGCATGGCAGCCTTCGCTGCCAGTGTATGAATGCGTCTGTATGAATGGGTGAATGTGAGGCATAACTGTGACGCACTTTGAGTACTCTGAAAAGTAGCAAAAATGCGCTATATAAATGCAATCCATTTACCATTTAACTTTGAAAGGTCAGGCTCATGGTTATGTTGAGCTGAATGATTTGTAGAAACCACATTATCATTCCTCGAGCAAGTTGAACTAGTGGCCGATTGCTGATGCAACCGACAGAATCTCCAGTATATTCATACCTCATGATCCTTGATGTATGCTTTCACAGCTCAGTGTTGGTTCTAACCCCGCACGTCTGGGCACTGTCTGGCCACAACAGACTGACACAGAATTTGAGAGAATAGGAAAAGATAACACAAAGTATTATACACAAGGTCGTTTAATTGAACGCTCAGAATTCACCAGCGTCTGGCCAGCATGATGCTCCTTTCACAGAAACAAGCTTTGCGTTCAGCTACTGCCTGGTGAGCCAGTATAATTGAGGTTTGTCAAACCAAAGAAAAACAAAAGATTAAATAAAGCAAATGTGCACAACATATACAAGACAGATCTCTTTAAGGCAGATACACAGAATCCTCTGTAGCCCATGTCTCTGGGACTGCATAGGCTAAAGCCAACCCTCTTGGGTTCAGCCCAGTGCTTGCAGTACCTGCAGCTATGCTAGAACAGGGAAGCACACTTAAACTGGTTGTATAATTAATATAATGCTTTTAAAAAGTGCTCAGGTGAAAAAAAAGTTTAAAGCCAGCACTTGGACCACTGGGAATGTGAGTGACGTACCAGGATCCCTCCCGAGTGCACCTATGCGCGTATCAGGAGAATGCAGCCAGGACACAGCTGGACAGCTCGGGAGGTCAGAAGAGGCGGGGGCAAAAACAAAGAAAGGTATAGGAACACGTGGCCCAGAAATCCTATACTGTTTGGTCTTCGCATCGGCACCCATCAGCTCGTTTGCAGTAAGAGAGAGAGACCATGATGTCCCACTCCTGCTGATGGGCAGAAGCTCAGGTAAAAATAAAGTTAGCATTTTTAATCGCTCAGATGTCCATTCCTGAGAAGTGGAAGAATGAACTGCCTTACCATCTCATCACTAAGGATACGAAAGGCCATGATGCAGGCCTTATTGTTAACCGGGTCACAAACCTGCATTTCCTGCTATAGTCAGAAAGAACAACTTTTAAAGGGCTGAAACTAGGGAGTGTAAAGTAAAACAGGCAACCTGTGTCCTTGGTGCCTTTAGACAGGACTTCAGAATGACAGAAAGGAATGCTATCCCCGAGGTTATGACTGAATGGCCATTAAAAGTATGTATTTTATCCTCCTCAGCTGGAACACACGGTATAAAAGCAAAATTCACCCCCCTCAAAATCTGTTGCCCATAGAAAAAAAGAAATCCAAAATAAGTTTAAAAATGATTTTAAAATCAGATTTCCAAAAGATCATAAAAGCCTCTCGGCAAAACCAAAGCGTACACACAGAGCACGCTTTAACGAAAAGAAAAAGGAAAAAGAAAAAGAATCACTTTACCGCCACTAGCATCCAAATAAACAGAGTTCAGGAAGATCAGCAATGCCTCCATAACAGGGGAGATGCTAGTGGGACAACATGCTTCAACTTATATACAAAACATTAAAATACAGGCTGATACCCAAGGAGAACCTTAACAATGTTATTGGGAAAGTTACACACACTCCTCTTGTACATCAACAGTTGGTTAGATGACAGCATGAGGACGGAGTAGGCTTTATGACAAACGGGGGATCCCTGTAGTCCCATGCTCTGATATATACATTTTTTCTGACAGGAGACGGTATCTTTTGTTTTTGTGCAAGCACACATTGATAAACAGCCGCCATTAGAGCTTCCCACAAACCGATCCTGACCAATACACAGCAAAACAAGATACACTTTTGTCAAGAAGAACCCTTTAAGGTTCTGAGCAGAGTGCTGTGACCTATAAATCATGAGTGGGTGAGGGGGCCTCACTGGAGCCCTCATGCACTCAGGGAGGGACACACAGCCCACACCACTGTGAACTGCACCTGTATCAAGAAAAAACACACACCCCCATCCTAAATGTGGAAAAAACGCACTGTATAAACCACAAAATAAAGAAAGAAAAAGAAACCACTGAGCACTGACTATGAAACCATATATTGTCCAGTGGCAGTTAGCCACCAGTTCACTGGAGACCCAAAGAGAGCAAAGCCACCCCAAGCTGAGAAGGGAGTAAGAGCAGGACAGCAGGTCACACCTACGTCAGACAGGAAGCCGTGCAGAGTGAGAGAGTGAGTGTGTGTGTGTGTGTGTGTGTGTGCGCGCGCGCAAAGGCAGAATGACGACTAGACAACACAGATCAGCCCCTGAGGACACCAGCAAACTTCCGGAAGATAGAAAGTTGTAAGTAACATGTTTAACTAGAGTTTCAATTAGCTAACCAGCGGTTAAATACCCTGGCTGAGCTGTTAATTCATTCCTGGATTCTGTGCGGGTTATTTTGCCCTGGAATGTGCAGGTTGACAAAATACTGGACAGGGACAAAATGGAGACGAGCTGAAAGAGGACCAAAGAGGAATAGGCCAGTCACTGGACGGACACTGCATGGACACTGGACGGACACTGCACACAGCCTGAAGGCAAGAGGAGGAGGGCGCGCCGGGGGGAGCAGGTCATGTCACGCATTTGTTTGGTTAACAGCATCTAGGGATAGTTTCAGGTGTTGATATGTCAGAAAACGTGAAAAAGTGGCAAACCCTGAGGGGGGGTTCATTACCAGAAGCTAGAGGAAGTGCACTTCATTCAGGATGGCATTAAGGTGGCAATATGCAGAAGCATATCCAGAGTGAAGTAGCCCTTAATGTAGAGCAGCACCATGAAAACAAGCAGGTCAGCACTAGACATGCGGCCCATGCCAGGCATGGAGGAGGTCCTACGGTCTGGCTGGTGACTGAACAGGAAGGCCGCCAGGGACGCTGCCCGGAAGGGACGGGGCTTGCTGGTATCAGTTAGAGAGGCGAAGCTTTGGCGGCTGCTGGTGGTGGGGGGGGCCTCGACACTACACCCCAGCACCCCATTGGCTCTTTGGTGGCCCCAGAGTAAAAATGAAGAAAGAGAAAAGGAAGACTATGTGGACATCAGTCACAGGGAGGCTGGAGGCATCCAGGTCATGCCATGCTGGTGAAGGCCGACTGAAGAGGACAGCAAGGTGTCTGAGCCCTTTGAACAGACCTGGACCAGTGGGGGGTGGGGTCTGGAGGGGCAGGACATGGGAGCCTATCTCTTTCCGCTCTTCATGTAGGATGGGATGGCGCCCCTGGCTGTCAAACCCTCAAACCGCTTGTAGGTGTAGTTGATGAAAACCCAGTCCTTATTCTTCAGGTCGGTCTCTGAGTGATTGGTCACTATGGGACCAGCTGTGAAAAGGAAAGAGAGAGAGATGAGAGAGAGAGAGATAAGGCTGCTGCTGCTGCATATTCGGGGAACGACCATGCTCATGCTGAATGTAAATGTAACACCGAAGAGGAAAAATATAATACTGCTGTACCGCTATGACACCACGCCCTTTCTGGATGACAGTAGCAAGGTTGTACAGTATGGGACAGTGTGCGGTTCTGCAGGTTAAAATTCAGCGCGGGTGTTCGGAAGGCTGCTGGTTCAAATCCCCTAGCTGGCAGAGTGATGCATCACGTGAGCAAGGCCCTTAACCCCAACTTCTCTAGGGATCACGCATTCCGATCCCCACCTGTACATTGAGGTCAGGCTGGGGAGCACGAACTAGTACTACACGTTGTCGCACACACCACGTGAAGAAACACCCTGGGATCCCTGTTGGCAACCCTCTCAGGCCGACACTCTGTCCAGACCCTCCCTCTGAAAAGGGCCGTCTCTCTGCTGCAGTCAGATGTTACATGGGTGTACCCTTGGCCTGGTTCAGCTGCTCGGGTCCTCAGCAATGAGGATCCTGCGAGCCAGATCACCCTCACAGGGAATCATGCCACATGGCCATAGTGCCGTAACTGATGCTCCCTCACAATGCAAGTAATGTGCCTCATTCGGGACTCCCTGAGCAACCACTCGTTTGACACAAAGTCAAACCAGCGGTACCCAAAGATTCTCCGAAGAGACAGTACCGAAGAAGTCCAGTCTTTGTCTCGGGTCACTGCACAGCGCATCTATGTCTCACAGCCATATAGCAAGACAGGAAGCACCAGGACCTTTGTCCTCTTACAAAGATATCGGGAGCGCCACACACCCCTTTCCAGTGACCTCATGACCCCCTCGTGCTCTCCCAAGCCTTCATGGGAAGAGTCACCAGAGACATGAATGTCACTGCCGAGGTAAGTGAACCTCTTGACAAGGTCAACATTCTCCCTACAGACACACTGCTGATGGCTGTGCCTAAGAAGTCATTAAAGGCCTGGATCTTGGTTTTCATCTAAGAAACTCGCAATCCCAGGCACTGAGACTCCTCACTCAGTCTTCTCCAGAGCCCCAATCAGAACCTCCATTGACTCTGCAAAGATCACAGCACTGTCAGCAAAGTCAAGATCAGTAAATCTTTCTTCACCAACGGATGCCCTACACCCGCTGGACCCCACAACCCTGCCCCACACCCAGTCCATGTAAGCACTGAACAGAGTAGGAGCAAGAACACACCCCTGACGAACCCCAGAATCAACTGTGAAGAATGCAGAGGGGTTCTGCCTCCACTCTGCACGGCACTCACAGTACTAGTGTACAGGCCGGCCATGATGTCCAGTAACTTTGTGGGGATCCTGTGAAGTCCCAGGATGTTCCACAGGATGTGGTTGCTGGTAGGCGAGCAAGTGATCACAGATCCTGTTGAGGATGACTCTAGCAAGGACCTTACCTGGCACCAAGAGCAGTGTTATCCCCCTGTAGTTTCACAATCCAGGTGATGACCCTTCCCCGATAGGGACACTGAGTCCCATTTTCCAGTCAGTTGAGACGACGCCCGTCTCCCAAATGGAAGAAAAGCCTTATCATCCTGGAGAGAGGTTCATCCCTGGATACTACAGATCCAGAAGCCTTCCCTGCCCTCAGCTGTACAATCGCAGTGAGACTGGGTGGTTCACAGCTAACTGAAGAACCAGTTGGACATCTCTGTGAACCCAGAGATGTCCAACATCCTAGTCGGAGGATCAGCTTTAAACTGCTGCTCAAAGTAGCTGGCCCATCAGGTCACAACTACAGCATCATCCGTATGGACCATTCCGAGGAACAGATTTGGACATGTGTGATGCTTCAATTCCTCTGTAAGCAGGACATGGGTCGCTAGATCACAGATGGTACGTCACTTGCTCTAAGAAATGCCTCCTTATCTGCCTTCAGAGCCATTCTTCTCAGTTCTTGGTATAGACCGGAAATGCCATCAAGCCGTTCACTCTGACTCCTCTCAATAATATCCAAGCTGCCCTGTGGGGTGAAACACCAGCAACACCAACACAACCCTCAACAAACTTCAGGATCTTGTCACAGAAGGTCTCCCATCACATTTGAATTGGAAGTCCCGACCAAGTCTGCAAGTTCCTCACACAAACAGTGTGCAAACTCATTAGAAACAGCCTGATCTTGGAGTCTGGCCAAGTCCAGCATCATTCTCTTCATGGGTGATAGCTTACTGGACCTAATCAATCTTCAGAGTAGCAACAAGTCTATGGTCAGAATTCACAAAGTGGGCACTTCTGTAGACTCTGCAGTTCTGTAAGAGCCTCCAGTGACTGCCCATGAGTATGTGATCGATCACCTTCACCGCACCACCGGTATTGGAGTACCAAGTCCAACGATGCCCCTCAGGGTGCTAGAACAGGATCCAGTGACCCGCAGCCCCCTAAGTCAGGGAACAAGGAGCCACTTTCACCACGGTTACCATACCGGTGGGGACCAACACAATCCTCATAGCCAGCCCTGTCAGTGCCAGTGGCTGCACTGAAGTCACCCATGACCAGAGGAGTGTCACCTCATGGGGACCGACACAATCCTCATAGCTAGCCCTGTCAGTGCCAGTGGCTGCACTGAAGTCACCCATGACCAGAGAAGTGTCACCACGTGGGCATCCATCAACCACTGAGCAAAGCTGAGAGTAAAATGTCTCCCTCAATGACATCACTCACTGCAGTCAGGGCATACAGTGAGACAACAGACAAGACACCTGGAAAGTGCCTTAGCCTGAGTCTCATAATACGCTTGTTGAAAGGAGTGACATCAGACACCATCGGGAGGAGCCAATCTGCCACAGCAACAGCAACTCCCTGAGTATGGCAGCTATCAGACTGACCAGACCAAAAGTAGGTATGCCCACCTACAGAGATCTAGACACTCCCCGGTCTGCGTACCTCAGAGATGCCACCACTGAAATGCGGAGCGTATAAAGCTGCTCAGACAGCAGGGCAAGATGGTCATCGTGCTGGTGAGACACAATGTTCCACACGCCCACCCTGATGGGCCGTCTCAGATTTGGACCCGAGTGCTACTGTGCAGCAGGCGACGCCTCGACACCACACCAGTTCTCATCCCCAACAGGCCTGACCTCATTGGCTCTCTGGCGATTTCGACTTGTTCATTGCTTTAGATACAAGCTTATGGCGAAAAAAATAAATGTATGTAAGCTATAGACTTTAACAGAGGAGCAAGCTACAGAAGCAGAGTAGCTGGTTAAACCAGAGGCACAGTCAGTAAATAAATGCTGGAATGTCAATCTGCTCTTTAAGATGTTGAAACCTTGTGAACTTTGACATTTCATGCCTATGATGATTTACTGACACACCGGTTATCATTCACAATGGCAACCCAGATTCCCTTTAGTACTGTTTACTTTACTGTGTGGTTTTTACCAGTCACAAAAGTCAAAAGTCACTAGTATGAATGAAACAGCTTTGAACTCTGCAGCTTTCCTCATGAAGCTGCAGACACTGTCCCTAAGTGGCCCTGCACCCCTTCTCCCAGGTACAGAACTCTGCAGTTCCTCGTGAAGC
>JAODLD010000123.1:436782-449575 GCA_026781065.1 Mormyrops boulengeri
ATTTAAACCCGAAGCCCAGCTGTTAGAGCGTCGTTCTGTGGCCTGCTCACTCGAAGGTTAGGCCTCTCCAGTCTAACATGAGAGAATCTCAGGATTTAAACCCGAAGCCCAGCTGTTAGAGCGTCGTTCTGTGGCCTGCTCACTCGAAGGTTAGGCCTCTCCAGTCTAACGTGAGAGAATTTTAACCTGTGTAACAACCTACAAACACAAATGGGCACCTCTGTTTACCGATCCAGAGCAAATCCTGTTCATTATTTGATTAATGAATTATTACACTATTTCAGCTCTTTTGAGGAAGTCTGTACAAAATGTCAGCTGTCATAAATAGACTAGAGTTAATTAAAACAGAAATGAATACTGACAGAGTAACATCTGTCTATAAAGCCTGTCTTTGTTCAGTCGTCTGTACACGTTTGCATATCTTCAGCTTCAGCAAAACCTCTGATCTGGCATCTTCTTCATACCAGGCATTCTGGTTATATCTTGCTGCATTATGAATCTTGGGCTAAGACCATGGCTCTAAATGCATTATGGGATCAATGTCTGCTCACCTCCAGGGAGGAATTCCATGAGGAGGTAGAGATTCATCTTGTCTTGGAAGCTGTAGAACATCTTGACCACCCACTGGCTGTCGGCCTCAACCAGAACGTCCCGCTCGGCCCGAATGTGGCCCACCTGACAAAGAGCAGGGCAGAAGCACTGCGTCAGAGACGACCAGCTATAACCGCTGACAACGCCATCGTGAATCATTAATTAGTTACACAGTGCTTTACAAAGCTTCACGCTGCACCCTTACAATAATTCTTTGACTGGCATCCAGAACAACCTGAAAAAGTTGTTAAAGGGCAACTTCTTTAACAATTACAAGACACGTCACAATTTTGGGCTTTGGCTGCACCGGTGCTGCAGGCATCTCACACAGGCTGCATACGCAGCCCAGAAACACCTCACCTCCTGCACCACTCAAACCAGCTCTTCCATGGACTTCAAAGGCACAGTCGCCAGCACTCGCTTAGACAGAGTGTTAAAAATGAGGAAGGAATTTCCACTTTAAAAAAAGGCAGCGCGAGTATGTAGTGACCGCACAGCAACCTGGCAATAGCTGCCCACCCGCTCAGTTAGGATGACCAGGCAGCTGCACACGCACCAGCCACCACACCACAAGGTGCTAAAAGGGGGCTGGAAGCTACAGCAGTAAGCACAAGACAGCAGGCTGGGGCACGAGGATGAGCTCTCCTGGGAAACCCTTTTTGCTGATCTGAACGTAGAGTGCCACTTTACAATAAGGCTACCTATATTAAGGGTTTATGAATGGTTTCTAATTTGGTTATTAATTAGGTTGTAACACTTTTATTATTAGACAATTTTAAACAAGTTATAACAGTTTTCTTTTTATTAATGAGTTACTACCATTTAAAAGTGGTAGTTATTGTAAAGTGGTATTGAATGTAGCTGCTTGAAAAAAAGTACCCATCCATACAAAAGTATTTAAGTACATCCTAAACAGAAGTGTTGCCAGACAATCCCTGTGCACACAGCCCCCGTGAGCCCCAGCGAGCCCCATCACCTGCTCCTTCTCCAGCATGTCGGCTTTGCGCAGGATCTTCATGGCGTACACATGGCCCGTGTCCTTCTTCTGAACCAGGCGCACCTAGGATGGACAGAGATGCACTGACTGGCAGCCTTCATCAAACATGCGCTAACATGTTATACTACTAGGGCCCTATGCTCTGGACAGAGATGCACTGACTGGCAGCCTGCATTAAACATGCGCTAACATGCTATGCAACAGGGGCCCTATGCTCTGGACAGAGATGCACTGACTGGCAGCCTGCATTAAACATGCGCTAACATGCTATACTACAGAGGCCCTATGCTCAGGACAGAGGGACAGGAGGGCAATTCAGGCAACGGCTGGAAAGGCAGCTCAGGGCCGGTACCCGGGACCACGACCTCACAGCAGAAAAGTTTCATTTGGAAAAGGGTGAAATGGCTTGTGAACCGAATCTGGTCATAACAGACAGAGTTTTCAGGAGCGGGCGGATACGGCGGTTACCTCGCCAAAGGCCCCCCTCCCGATGACCTTAAGGGACTCGAAGTCGTCCAGGCCCAGGCGGGTACGCTTCAGTCGCAGGAACTCCGTCTCTTTGCGGGCATGCTGGGAGCGACGGAGGCGTTTCTGTGCGGGGTGAGGGAACAGCTAACGCACCTTAGCAGAGGGATGGAGTGGGCACACCATTGCAAGTGCGTGCGTTAGTTGACTAGAAGGTGGAAGCCCTGACAGATTTACTGATGCTTTAGGTTGTTGGCAATAGGCTTCCGGAAAGCGGCACCTGCTTAACAATAGCAAAGTTGTAAATCATGTTTGACTGATTCAATTTCTTTGGTTTTGGAGAATTATAATATTTCAAATTAGTGGCAGTTTAAAAACATTCACACACAGGTCTCAAGCTGTGGATGTGCAGTGCACTTTGCAGTGCGACATGGCGTCCACAGAGGCGGCAGCAACGTTTTGACATGAGGTGGCAACACAGGCTCAGCAGTATGGAAATATTGTACAAAAGATCATTTTGGTTCTAGTGTTACCAGCAAGTTATGCAGCGCTACCTAAAATACCACAAAAGCACTGCTTAAATAAAGACAGATCCTGGTGGAACCCAACCCTGCCTCCTTCAATGTTAACCTTTTTTTTTTTAATGTCCCAAAATTTAGAAGAAGATTCAAAGTAAAGTTTAATAAACAGTCGGTTCTGGACAAAAGTAAATTTTCACCAGTAACTCTGATCAGACATTCATTTCTCGAGTGAATGAGATTTTCCTACATGATGTCCTTATTTCTGTCCCATGTTTTTGTATTTTGACTTATTTTGCTTACCGTACTGCTGAAAAAACTTCACTTACTAGCTACACTTTGCTAGAAGTAAGACGTGTGTAAGAAGCAATACGTGAATAACTTGATATTTTTATGAATTTGTGGGGACATTACGAATGAATAAGTAAGAATATTACTTAAAGTAAGTAACTGATACATTTCTGTTTCATTTACATGTTATGTTTAATAAAACTCAAGTACTATTTGACCACGCGATATGTACAATACCCATATCAAATAAAAATAACTTTCTGATCTCATTTTTAGTTTATTCTGTATTGATTTAAAGCAGTAACACAACATGCTGATGAATGAACATACTGCATCTTCAAGATCAAACACATATAACTAACTAAAGTACAGAGTTGCCCCCTCCCCCTGTTCCTGAAACGGCTGCCCCTCCCCTCCGATTCTGATTAAAACCCTGCCATCTAAAATACCACAGTTGCTGCCAAGTATGGTACTAACACTGCTAGCATTTACGAAAGAGTAGATACAAAAAACTCTTTACGTTTTACGTCATTACATCATAATTACGTAATTAACGACTAGTCCACTAGGGGAGTACTATTCTGCAGAACTTGGTGACTAATAAGAATCAGCAGTCATGAAGCCCCTACCCTGTGTGCGCAGTCTGACACTGCAGACGAACTGTCTTCCTCAGTGTTTCAGCACACTTGTAGGAGTGCATCTGCACGTATGTAGGACTGTGTGCGCAGTCTGACACTGCAGACGAACTGTCTTCCTCAGTGTTTCAGCACACTTGTAGGACTGCATCTGCACGTATGTAGGACTGTGTGCGCAGTCTGACACTGCAGACTGCATTCCTGTAGGACAGCGTGCGCTTGTCTCTTTACCTCCTCATCTGGCAGTCCCTCCTGATCCATGACCTTCTCTAGCTTCTGCTGCCTGTGGAAAGAGTGGGGGGGGGGGGGTCAGCAATATTACTTGCGCAATGCAGAGCTGTAAAAACGATGCCGGCTCCTTAAACTCCAGCGGTGATTAGTGAGCCGCAGCAACAGCAGAAAACACCTGCTCAGCAAACGAGAGCAGAGGAGGGCAGAGGAGGGCCTGCGTTTCTGCCTCCCTCAACTCCCAAGCTGGACTGTGACTCTTGCTGCAAATGCAAACATGAGACGCACAATTTGCCGATCTGATGAATTCGTCTCCCAAACACAATTCAGCCATGCTGCTTAAAGATTAATAAGCAATTATGCTATATCTAACCAGAGCACCAGACCAACCAAAAGATCCTATAGTGTATTGAAAAGGCACAAATAAAAAGGTTAGCTGCTGTATTAAGTATTTTTAACAGCAATATAACGAGTATTCAATATTTGGTGCCTCTAGTTTGCACATTCACATTACAGAAGCCAGTGGTCTGAACAGCAAGAGTAAAGCATTCACTGGCTGATCGAACACTTAATTCCTTTTAGTGACTGGGCCGAAGAATCCCTGTCCAAAAGCAGCGTATCTGCGGAGGTCGGGCAGGAAGAGCATTATCCCACGACAGATCCTCTCTCAGAGCTGGCGGGATGCCACTGAGCTAGCTACTGCCAACGTACACCCCGCTATCCACTGCCCCAAAGGCATCTATACATGACCATGAGCAAAAACTGCAATAACAGTGAATTGCATGCTGCAGTGGAGGATCGACAGACCGCGGTAAAAGAAATATCTTTGTCCCCATCCTATTTAACAGCAGTTTATTTAAAACAAGCTCCAAAAGATACTCCAAAAAGGTTTCAGAGAGAAGAACAATATTGCAGAATTTAGTCATCACTGGCAGCCAAAGTCAACGAATGTGACTGGTACCAGAACCAGAATCACTCACCGAGATGTTTTTCCACATTAAAATACAGCATAATTCGGGTTTTGGAAGGTGGAGTAATAGTAATAAAAATTCTCCCTGAAGCAGATGACGATGATGTCAATCAAAACTCTGAGAAGGACCCTCTCCGCAGCACAGTTTAAACTGGTTGGGTGTGACACCACTTAGGCAGTGCAGAATTATATGCGGCTCAATGACGGTGCTGGAGCAACATGGGAGAGAGACACCCCCTTCCTGAGAGAGAGAGCGGGAAGTTACACGCCGCATGCAGAGATGCCCACCTCATCTCCCGCTCCTCATGCTGAGTGATCAGGTTGCTGTAGAAGTTCTCCAGGGTTACTTTGGCCATGGTCACACGTTCCTTGGTGTGGTTACTCATTGAGGAGCAGGAAGTCTGTCCTGTCATCGCCATGGTTACCTGCCTTCATAAACACATACAAAAGAACTTTAATGATGTCGATCCATCCATCCACCCATACGTGTTTGTCCTATGCAGGGTCACAGGGATCAGGGGCCGATCCTGAATAGGCAACTTGTTTACTAGCTCCACAGATCGCACTGCATCATAGGCACAGAGGGCAAGGCAGAGAGTGCAGGGCGCTCCTACTGGTCCTGGATTTAATTCCCCTCAGTTTTTGAACAGCTCCTTGGCTACATTCCATCTTAACAGCAGCACCATCCGTAGAAACTGCTGCAAGTTTTATTTTCCAGTGACATTTTTCTGTGCAATTGTCCATCTCGCTGCCCAAACAATGGTATCTGTTCATCCATCCTAAATATCTGGGTCCCTGAAGAATTCTGGTCAGAATATTTGATATCAGAAATAAAACAAAGAAACACAAAGATTTCAAGCTATTATCTTTAACAGCTTTTGAGATATTGCTATCGGGGTAACACCTGATCAGATGAGTGCTGATCTCACTTTCATTTCCATTGCTATCTCCAGAAAAACTCTTTTCAAGTTTTATTTCGTACCTGGTTTAGTGGGCTTCTTGGAGAAAAGTGAGGGTGAAACTGGCTGATATTGTAGCTGAAGAATGCTGAAGACTCACTGCATTTCGAAGGATAATTTCAGTGTGGTTTTTCAAAGAAATAACCACAAGGCAGAGGTTGGCAAAAAGAGTACGAAATATCCATTATTTTCATGCAAACTTTATTTAAATATGACATTTCTGAGCAGAGAAATGACAAGCTGGATCTGAAACATTTGGATCAGTTTTTACACTTTCCTCCAGTGCACTTACCTGTCAGTAACAACTGGTACTGTCCTTCAAATTTAAACGCATTTTATTTGGTTGGAAAAACAACTCATGACTGGTTCAGGGAGTTTAAATCAAGCTATGAAAAAAAGAGTATTTGGAGACATTAAATACAGGCAGCAAAACCCACTTTGAAACACTTATTTAAACTTCTGCAGTATGAAATAAATTTTCAGCAAAGAGATCTGCATCTGAGTAAGTCATTTCCCCTCCCAGAAGTAGCCAAACTCTCATTGATACTCCACTAACAAAACAAACACAACATTTGTGCTACATTGGCTTGGAGACTGAAGAATTTTGCACATAGACATGACACATTCTCTCCACGGCAACTAGCCAGACGGGTGTGTTCTGCCTTCTGGGTGGTATCAAGAGCGCACAGATGCAGGCAACCCCTGGAAAGCACTGTCCCCTTGGCTGCATTTCTATACCGCTTTAGTCCTATTTACAAGCACACACAGGTACAGCATACAAGCAAATCATTTCAGAGCTCAGACACTAAGGTGTGCTGCAGGGTTCGCAGAGCTACAATTAGTCAGATGCTAACTAACACAAACACAAAAGCAGGAAGAAGTCACTGCTTAAAAATACTCCTGCACTCTAATGCAAATAATTATCAAAAATAGAGCCACAAAAACTAAGCGTGATATAAAAAGGAGAGTTTTATTCCTCAGGCTAAAACAGCTGGCCCTACAAATGGCTATTGTGGGTGTGTTTACCAGGCAAACTGAAGGCGCTTCTAAAGTAAACGTTCAGGTGCTGAAGCTAGATAAAGAATAAGAGTCAAAAAAGGTTTAAAATGAATAACAAGAGCCAGAGAATGGAGCCAAAGCTGCATTCTACAGGGAGCATACATGTCACTGGATGCGAGCGAATGTAGAGCACAGGCCGACTGTGACGTCTGCATTTGGGAGGGGGCAGGGCTACATTCCTGGTCACCACTAGGGCCTGACCAATATATCAGCTGCTAATAAAATTGGCCAATATCAAGGTGCCAAAATTTGGTAAAAAACCTCCAATAAAGTCTTTTTAAACATTTATAATAGTTAGCGATTGACTGAGAATCGAAATATTGCACCACACAAAATTTTAAGACAGAGTGATTTGTGTGTGAACGAAGTTCAGCTGTAAGGGGCTTTGAGCAACAGACAATGTACTTTAAGTTCAATATGAGAAACATGAGTAAGTGTTCATGGTATTCACTTGTCACAGAAAATGTGTTCCCCTACCAAAAGCTTTATGTTCAATGTTACACTTCAAACTGCACATTTGCATCAGGTATGTACCACTGGAGAGGGTGAATATCATGTATGACCAAAAGAAATCTGGCAATAGTGACTAATACATTAATTCCGACTAACACAGTCAAAAAACCTGCATTAAATTGATTTGAGAGAGTCACTGATCCTTCAAATTATCTTTACAAGAATGTTTCAGCATCTGCAAAAGGCAGCAGGACACCATCGACTTCATCAGAATTTGTTGAACTGTGTGGGTAAGCTGCACCAGCCCGATGGCCCTGCATATCCTACACTAAGCCGTCCCTGGGAACGGACAGAACAGCAAGCTCTGTTACTGCGAGGGGAGGACGGCGTCCTTTCTGGCAACACTCCCCTCTGCTCAGACCTAACTCATGATTTGTGGGGAATGCTAGGCTGAGTACATTTAATTATCACTAAATTTAGAAGGGGCACAAAAAGCCCACATAAACCCTCAAATAACACAGGCAAGACTGAATCACGATACATTTACATTCATTATTATCCAAAGGAATTTACATAGCTCACACTATCACAACCTTTACTTAGAGAGATGTCATCTGAATTCAGGTTAAGCTACTTGATATAAAGTACATCAAGATGCAGGCTGCTCTTTCTGTCTGATGCTCTGAGTCAAAAACTCTTAACGCATTTTTGACAATGAAATGGCAACGTGTTCTTTTTCTTTATGGTATATTTTGCATTTAAAATTAGCCCAAAGCATTCAGTCCAATCTATGAATAATATAGCTAAAGTAGTAACTGTACAGTCAATATTGAATTTTTCAAAATCAGAATGGTTAAAGCGGTAAAGAATGTCACATAAAAATGCAGAAGCCTTTGAGTTGAACAGTTACTAAAGCTATTTTGCTTTGACAATACTAACGGCCCTAACTTTTCCAGCCAAAATACACATAACTGTTCTGCACTGCTTCCAATTAACTTTCCACTTTGGCAATAGCAAACGGCCAGCGTAAAAACAGACCGGTGCTTCAATAAACATTAACTATACTGTTTGCCTCTGCAGATACTGTAATTACCACAAGAGCTCTGCCTCATAAACACAAACGCATATCCAACTGCATAGCAGATCCCTTTTCTCGTGTAGGGGGAACCATCTTTTCTTTCTGATGTCTTTGGTGTAGAAGTGAAGTATGGGAGCCAGATCACTGACCAGTTTGCAGTTAAGCCCCAATATCAAGAGCTGTTGGTGGGTCCCTCAGAGAAATTTGAAACCCTACTCACTTTGGTGATATCCTCAAATGCACATAGTTAAGTTGTCCCCAAATGATCTTGAAGGGCCGAATGGCCTCCTCTCCTTTGTAAATTTCTTATGTTCTTGTGCCATTTTATACAATAACGCAACAATGTTGCAAAAGCTTAACCATTTAATCAAAACGAGCCTCCTAATGTGCCACATGACAGTCTCATTTAGTCTGCAGAAATTATCAGGCATACAAATAATTTTTTAACTAGGTTACACTGTATAAGTCTCTTATAATAAAAAGTGCAGACTAGGAAAAACGAATGAGTTCAGTTCCAAAAGCACCATGAATAAAACACAGAACAAAGCATGGAAAGGACACAAACGCAGGTCATGTGTTCATGTCACCATATAGCATCTGAACAGAAAGACACAACTGACAATAATATTGAAAGCGGTGTTAGAAAGGGAGAAACAAGTTCGTCAATGCCCCTCATGAAACGTAATTTACAATTTCACCCAGTTACAGAACTGGACATTTTACTAATAATTAAAGTAAGGTATCATCTTCTGTTTCAAACCAGTTCCTCCTGAGGTGTTTCTAAACACCGCATCATCTGCCGTCTGTGACCAGACAGTCAGACAATCAGCTGCATTTAAATAAGACCGCCTGCAATCATATTTCACTGTATGTATGAGGAAACAAGAGACGGCGTCATCTTTAATAATCTACAATAAATAATGAACGTGACAACCGACAATCCTACTAGGAGTACTTAGAATTAACAAAACAAGGCTTCCGTATTACCAGATTACTAATTTAACTAGTAACTGAATCACACAGGTTAAACCGCCCGAACTGGCTGGAGTATACGTCAGCACAACCTACTGTATGTACGAACCAACGTAACCTGCGGGTTTAAAAACAATTACTCGTGTAGCTGCTTAGCTATTTTTAAACACTTGGCTTGTAGAAACCAAAATGACCAAATGGAAGTAGATAAATCCAACCCGATTTATGCACCAGAGGACTAGCCGCCTAGAAACCTCCTCACTGTACAGTGAAACGACCGATTATTTATAGTGGAATAAAGGCGACGGGCTGGTCGGAGCCTTTTAATCAGATTGTGCTTCCTCGTTCTCGTTCATTTTTCAACTAGAAAAAAACATCTCATAAAACTGCTTTTAATCACCCCGAGATTAATCAGCTACTCGCCTGCTTGGCTGCACATGTAACTTTCACCTTTGAAAATATGCTAGTTAGCTAGTTAATTAGCTAGTTAGTTAGTGGGCTCCCAGTTGCACAGCACCTACCAAAAGACAATGAGCGGCTTCGTCGGCCGGTTTTCCTCGGGGTTCATCGCCATCTGCCTTCTTATAACTTACGAACAGCCAACTGCTGGCTAAATATTCACCATAACATCCGCAACGTGGCTCCAAACAAAAAGCCCCGATGACTGCGCCCTGGATGGGGGTAAAGGCGCTTCGGGAGTACGGGCGCCTTCCCAATTTGTACGTTGCTAAAAAAGAAAGGCGTTTATCTAGACTTCAGCCCGACTACTGGCCGGACACCCAGACAAACTGACAAAATAAATTTTAGCCAAGATACGGGGAACGGGCGGGAACAAAAGTGAACACAACCGAGTCTACGAGCAACTTTATGGCGTAAAGTTGCCGTTAAAACACATGAAACCGACTGCATCCCGACACCTGAGTGTCCGTGTCCTTCGGTGGCGAACTTAAGGCTCTTTCCTAACTGTTATTGCCGTTTTTGGCTCCCCAGACACGGCTCTTACCTCCGAGGGCTCCTTCCCGGCCGCCCGCTTCGCCCGTTTCCCCTTCGCTTCGGACGTAATGACGCCGCGCGCGGCCGTCCCGCATTCTCCTCGCAGGCGTCACCGGGGGTCGCGCTGCCCCAGGCCTCCGCTAGATGTCGCTCATCTCACACAGGCGGGGCTGTATACAGGCAGGGCCTAGCAGGTGACAGAGAGACACCCGTCTGTTCGCAAGTCCTTCAGCTGCGGAGGGTAAACAGTCCACTCCAAAGGAAAATTCGCGAAATAGTTACACAGAGTAAAGATGGGACTGAAACCAACTACCATGGAGGTGAGAATCATCAATGCTACACGCTGAGCTACTGTTAGGCCTGCTGTATGAGACGCAGTGTGAAATGTGCCACGGAGTGATCTTTTTCAGTAGATCTTTGAAATAAGAGATCTAAGAGTAATTCGTGAGAAGACAGGCATTTTTATTTATTTTTGTTAGGCCTTGTTTGCACACATACTTTGCATTGGCCTGGACATTCATTTCCAACAGTAACAAGTCTACAAGTCTACTAATTTTTTAATCCTATATGCAAAAATGAGTAAAATTGAAATGAAAGATCATACAGTTTATTTGTACAAGATAATTCTTAATCTAACTACCTAAAATTGCAAATGAAGTATTTCACTAAAAATAACCCAAATTTACCAGTTTTATCTCACACCATTCATATTCAATTCAATATAATTCAATTTATTTTTATATAATGCCTTTCACAACGGAGTCGCCCTAAGGCATTTTACATGGGTGTGTTGTGGTACAACATCCTTAAGGCTGAATAATAGAGAAACAGCAAAAAGGGAAGACAAAGAAATGAAAGAAAGAGCCTGATGACAACGGAGGAGAGGGACCAAAAACTCCCAAGTAAAGTGAGAAAAGACCTCTGGGGGTCCAAGGTCAACTGGCTGCCCAACCCCCCTGGGCAGACTAACATTACTGAATTGCAGAATAAATGCAGGTTTAGCTCATTTTACCCAAACTCAGACAGAGCTATATGCCACATAATGTAACACTTAAGACTTTAGGACATAGATTCTTAGCTGTTGACTGTAAAAACTAATTCTGAGAGCGGGGTCAGAGAGTGGGGTCAGAGAGCGGGGTCTGATAGTGGGGTCAGATAGCGGGGTCAGATACTGTAGCAGGATCAGCCAGTGTCCCTAAAGCAGCTGTGGTTACGGGCCTTGCTCAAAGACCCGACAGTCAAATCACTCATATAGTCATGGAATTTGAACAGACAAGCATTCAGTCGCAGGCACAGTCCTAATGCACAGGGCCACTGGCATGCAAACGCTCAGCTACACAGTCAGCCACACTGGAAGCTGTTCAGAGAGACCCCAACTGATTTCTACCCCTCACCTTATCCACTTGGCTATAAACAGCCAAACACAATTTCGCCCATCCACCAATAATCTGGAATCTTTACATATAAACAGCCATCTTTCTATACAGTAAACATGACAAGCTCCGGTAGAGGCTCGGAGCCTGGGAAAATCAAATCTGGGTAATATCTTCATCGATAAGCCAAGACCCTTAAAGGCTTGTGTGTGACTGACTATGACAATCATAAGCAAAATAATTAAAAGCAACACAAATGTTTTTTGTAAATTCAGTGATGGCTTTGCTGATATGGATCAACCAGAAGGAAATTAAGCCACAGATTAGAAGCTAAAAAAGACAGAATCAAGAAAATGGAGAGGGAGAGGTATTCTGAAAACCGAGAGGAGCCAGCGACAGTGTGGCCACAAGCATCTTCACAAACCCAGGCACAGAGGAGATCACACACTCTACCTGTAGCATTAACGGAGAGGTTGGCATATTAGCATCGCAAGATGGATTCATGAAACATAAATATCGTGCCTCATTAATTAAAAATATTTCTCAATAAAACAGTACTTTTAGAAAACCTGTCAGATTTCTCTTTCTGGCTCTTTAATGTCATGACCCTTGGAAAACAACTTAAACTCAAGGCAATTCAATGTTTAACTTTCCTTTTCTTTTTGTTACAGAGCTATATAATAAGTAAAAAGAACAACAGCAGATATGAACTCAAAATTCAAGAAGGACTATTAAGGTACTTTCACTATATTCAATACCGAGTTCATAATTTGTTATTTTTTGTTTATAAAAACTTTGCTAGTTGGCTCTGAGATGAAACTGAAATATGATATGAGAATTATCCACGAGAATGATCCATTATGAAAAATGTCATTACTGGAACTCCCCAGTGGAATGTTATAATTATTATTTTTCATAATATACACTGTAAAATTTTCTTCTGTCCACACGATTATAAAGTCCAAAGTAAGTTAATTTACAACAGGATTTATTCGACAACTTAACACGTGTCCACTGGTCACAACCAACACATGTACTGATAACGCAAAGCATTACATAGAACCATAACATGGGATAAATCAATTAGTGTCATAACTCAGTCTCCTTAAATAAGGGGTGGCCAATCCTATCTGTAAAGGGCCGGTGTGTGTGCAGGTTTTTGGGGTAACCTTTAGGTCAGGGGGGCCAATCTTATCGGCAAAGGGCCGGTG
>JAODLD010000123.1:500952-511882 GCA_026781065.1 Mormyrops boulengeri
CTGGCATCATGCAGTAACCCTCAGAACCTTATGGTTTGACGTCTAAAAGCTCCTGGCATCATGCAGTAACCCTCAGAGCCTTATGGTTTGACGTCTAAAAGCTCCTGGCATGCAGTAACCCGCAGAACCTTATGGTTTGACGTCTAAAAGCTCTTGGCATCATGCAGTAACCCTCAGAACCTTATGGTTTGACGTCTAAAAGCTCTTGGCATCATGCAGTAACCCTCAGAACCTTATGGTTTGACGTCTAAAAGCTCCTGGCATCATGCAGTAACCCTCAGAACCTTATGGTTTGATGTCTAAAAGCTGCCATTTTCAGGAAAACACTGGACATTTCCAAATGTTTGCAACAGGAAACTGCTAATACTTCAGTTGAATGTTCTGCAAGAGAAATCCAATAACTCAGCTCCAAACAACTGCTCCCAGCATCAAGCTTAATGAGTCCATGTGTATGAAACTCGAATTTCATCTCCTTTCTATTCATGTAAAATGAGACGGCGAGGGAGCGGTTTACCGACACAGCCTGGCTGAGCCAGCTGGTTCCACAGCTTTGGGTCTCACTGCAGAAGTCGCGTGACTGGTTTACAGTTGGCCCAGACTTGCTCTGGGGTGTTTCCTTTTCAAATACGCAGTATGGACTTACGCAGACTATAGCATTGAGAAGTGGCACAATAACACAGAACAAAGGTCACCAATGACATACAGTCTTGCTGCATCAGTGGTCATGTGTTATTGTTGCATGTTTTCATGTGTTATGTGGCCATTTCCTGTGTTCCGTAGGGCAGGTCTCTAATGCTAATGGCTGGATGAGTGGAAGTGAAAGCTCACTGACGCGATAGTAACCGCAGCCACAAGCGTGTCCTAGTACATCCCAAGTGTCCATAGTTTTCAATAAAAAACATCCTTGAAATCATTCCACATATTTGCTTTGCAGCCCTTATTGAGTCCATTTATCCCCCTTATTTTTTGAGTCACGTCTTTCTTCCTTTGGTGGGAAGACTGCGGGTGGAATGCTAGCAGAATAGCCATCAGATTCCGTTTATGCCACCTACAATCAACAAAGTTCCAGGTGTTCACCTTCACTGGCCAGGCAGTGAACTGCACTGCAGCCTCTGCAGTTCATTCTGTCCTCTATGGTTCAGGCCTCTTACGCCGTGTTCCTTCCATGCGCTCAAAACCTTCCCTACTTACAATCAACAGCCTGCTCTCCATTGTTAAAGCTGTGTGCCTTGGCAGGGGTAACATCAAACACTATTTATTACTCTATCAGACACTTATTTAGATGGGCAGCGTGTGGCTCAGTGGGCTAAGCCTGTGTGGCTGCAATCAGAAGGTCAAACCCAGCCTCGGCATGTCTGCGGGTCCTTGAGCAAGGCCCTTAACCCCCCCCCCCAGCTCCCTGGGTGCCCCAACCCTTCGCGGACAGCTTACTCTACAAAGAGTGAGTTGAGGGAGGTGTAAAGACAATTTCCCAATGGGGATCAATAAAGTATCTATTACTATTATTGTTGTGTCAAGAAGGCTAACAGTCTTGCCAATTCCAACCAGTTACATGACTGTACATTTTCTGAAGAACCAGTGAGTAAGTGCTTAACTAAACAGGCATTCCTTTCTCTTGAACCTCCCGTGAGCCACTATGCTGCCACATGGTAAAATGTTACATGGTTGAGGGCGTCAGGAAAATAAGATCCCAAACAACTCTACTGATAAGCCTGGGAGCAAAAATGGCACTGCTGGTATTTTATGCCAGTAGAAATGTGAGAAAAATAAGCTGTGAGGGGCATTTCCCTCACAGATGCGGTTCTACACTCGTTGAAGCTTCCTGTTCTAGGCAGGTGCTGAGGCGCTTACTGAACGTCTTGATGGGTAACTTCCTGTCTGCACATCACAGCACACATTTTTGTTTTTCATTGCAGGAGTCCATTTACTTCAAACAGTGCATAACTAGCAAAGACAACTGTAGCAGTGCACTAAGTACTTTGGATTTAGAATCACAGATCACATACATTTTATTTGAACGATTCAGCTTAACATTGTAATAGCTGTATTTCATAGTCTCACAGCCGAATGTCTTATCCCCTATTTTTCAAGTGTCAACATGTTTAATTCACTTCTCCCAGTGTAGGCAGCAAAAACATGTTTAGCATGCTCAACAAACTTTTGGTATTTTTCCCTCATTGACATCAAACTTGAAGAGTTTCCAGCTGGATACCCAGATGAAGTAATCGGAACTCCCTTCATGCTTTAGAAAAAGTCAGCTTCACATGCTGCTTCTTGTAGCGATGTTCATGCGTTCGTCTTATCAGATTCAGCTTTTTTCTTTTCGATTTCTATGGTAGCTTCTCTCTCCCCAACTCACGAGTTAAACCTTACTGATCCCCAGGGTGGTGTCCCTGGGTGGGCTGCTCTGATATCCAAAGCTTGTATTTCCACAGCTGCTGTACACAGTTCACTTTGCCACTGAACAGACACCAGTACAAGATAACAAAGCAAACAAAGTCAGGGCTTTTGCGCATCTACAAGGCGATTCAGCTACAAGCATTTCATCTCCTAACATTTCCAGTCAGCTGGAGTAAATCCCTTCCAAGGCACACAAACCTGTGCCCATAGAGTAAGTAGCTGTAAACAGTATCGGCACTGCATGCACAAGCAGTTCTCAGGGCTGAGGAGCCACACACACACACAAACACACATCCCACACACACACACACACACACCACACACACACACCACACACACACACACACACACACACACACACACACACACACACACACACCACTCACTTTGATAATTTTTGTTATTACTGCAGTTTGCAAAGAATAGGCATCATGGAAGCAGTAAACAAGAATAAATATTTTCAGAGTAGATTCCAGGTAGGGGTGTAAATGTTCACACCTTGGTGGTGGGTATATCATATCTGCAGTTCTGGCATAACAATCCTTTAATACAGCTATACAAACTAACCCAGGGTGACAGATAGACTGCACAGCAACAGGAAGAATTCTCCTGTGAGTGTCAGCTGAAGTGTTACCATTTCTGTACAGTAGCACCGTAATTCAAACATGCATGACATGTCTGCGGCATGCCTGTATAATTCTATAACCTATTTAAAATTATGAATTTTAACAGGAAGCTTCTTAACGAGCCTCACATATAAATACGTAAGTAATCCATGTCACTGCTTCAGGGGCAGCACGGGGGGGCCGGGAGGTAAGGCCACGGTTTGCGTCTTCGTCATCAGGGAATTTGCATGATCTTCATCACGGGCTTCCCTCTGGTTTCCCTCCACAGTCCAAAAACATGCTAAGGTTTGGAATGTACAAATTGCTCCTAGCTTTGAGTGAATAGTGTGTTTGCCTAGCCTTCCATTGGTGCCCCATCCTGGGTTATTCCCAGCCTTGTGGCGGGACCTTCTGAGCTCTGGATCCCTGTCACACTGCATAGGACAAGCAGATGCAGATGGATGAAGAACTCAGGGCTGGGTGATTAATCGAATTTTAATTAACGATTTTGGCTTCCAGCGACTGTCAAAACAAACTAATTGAGGTAAATCTATTACTATGCTACATTTTATTTCGTAGTGATGCTCCCATTTTTTTGTGTTACTCCACAAAAAATGTTACTGTTGTGTTACTGTTATTCCAGCCACGCCTTACTTGTTTCTCAAGTTTTTTTAAGTTTAATAAATACATATTTCCAAAGTCGATGAGTAATCATGTTAAATAATCATGATCTCAATATCGACCAAAATAATCGTGATTACGATTTTTCCCCCATAATTCAGCAGCCCTAGGATAACTCTGTCCGAGATACTGGGCCCAAATCTAGCTTTGGTGAATTATTTTGATTATAAGTACCACCCAAAAACAGGCCAAGAATTAGCAAGCAACCAACTCTTAGGCAACACCCAGAATGAGACCTCCTCAAGCGGCGACGAAGACTACAGGCCTGCCGTAGGCGCTGAGAGGTGTGGGGAATTCATTACTTTTCACTCAGTAGATTACTTTTGCTCAAACTTTGACACTAGTGACAGATCCAGATTATTTTTAGGGTAGGAGCATAGGGGAGGGGCAAGGCGTCCAGAGAGAAACACTGAACACTGAAGTTCCTTCTCTGAAGCAGAAAGAAATGAGATTCACATTGCAGGCTCAGGAATACTAGCCGAAGTCTAAGAGATAAGCCATGACAAGAAGTAACATGCAATTAGTGCCATGAGCCCATATGTTTAGTGCACTGGAGCGGTGTGGTTCGGTGGGCTAAGCAGGCCAAAGCAGGATAGCCACGTGTGTGGGCCCTTGAGCGAGGCCCTTAACCCCCGGGCCCCCGGGTCCATGGTCGCCGCTGCCAAGCATAGTCTCACCCATAAGTGTGTCATGGAGAGCAGGATGGAGTAGGTGAAAAGATCATTTCCCCATGGGGTGCAATTAAGTGATGTTGTTATTACTGCTATTGCTAGTCTAAAATGCAAACTGTCACGTGATAACTATATATTTCACAACAAAGTTTTCACCATAAAACACAAGTGTCATTATTTCAAATATTTACTCCATACTATCTTACATGGAATTTTCTGTACTCAACTGAATGTAATGATTAAATACAAATATGAATACCAACTGAATACAACAAAATTAAGTATAAAACGCAGAGAATATGATCACATAAATTGCAGTGATTCTAAAACCATTTGTTTAAGGACATTTGCACTAAGCAGCCAAATCTAACAGAGGCATTTACAGCAAATCTGTAGTCAGAATAAGTAAGAATACAAACAGCTGTTATTTGAAGATAAGCTCGCCCACTATAAATCACTTTAAACAAACCACAATCCTTAAGGATAGTCAGTAAACTTGCAGCTATGCTCCGATTGTTATTCTGCATCACGCATAAGCCTGTGGTCACAGATTTGTCCTTTAAAGTTTAAGATGAACAAGTTATTCAATCATATACTTTCTGTAGAGGGTGGTAGATCCAGGTCGTACTGCCATACAAAAGAAAAACACTGGAACGGCGTCTTTTATCAATTTGATCAAATTGCATCCCTCAGGCTATTTTATCTTGTGACAAAATGTCTTGGTTCCACTATCGTTTACATTCTTACATAAGAGCAGACAGTCAAAATACTCAGATACTTTTTCTGACTTTCAATGTCAGCTGTGTTGCGCCCTCGCAGGACAGGATCCAGGGAGCAAAGGTTGTGATCTGCCCCTATTTTTGCTTTCCCAAAATCTTGGTTATATACCCCTGAGTTGTGCCCCCCGCCATTTAACATTTTACAATGCTCACCAATGTAAGCAGCTGAAAGATGGACGATCCCACTTACAAACAACAAGAGCACGTTGTAGCAGTAACAGTAATTTGACCTAAAGTACAAACATTAATAAACAGATAATTAATGAAATAAAATTAACCAAATTAATTAGGGATTTAAACAGACATGCCGTGTGTTGTTGTCTCGTATGTTCTGCTTTATGCCTGGGGGGGGGGGTGAGGCGATCGCCAGCAGGCTGCATGTCATCATTTCTTAAGACATATCTTAATTATTTCATATATATACACACATGTACATAAATATATAAACACTTCTGTACCAAAGGTGTATTTTTATGTGAAAAATGGCGGGCACAATGTTGTCTAAATACTGATAACTTCTAAGGAAAACAATGTTTTAACTTCTACAAAGTTTTGACAACTTAACCATTGCAGTAATGCAGTAATGCCTACCCAGTGCTTGAAATAGACGTAAATCGCTTCAGAGAGAAACAAAATGTCTCTTTCAGTCGTTTAAATCATCTTTCACTCCAAAACACTTTCTCATTTTATGGAGGTGTCATCACGCTATGATATCCCACAAAACTAAGGTTAATCCAGCTATTGAAACCTATCTTACAACAGCGCTTGAGAGAAAAGTTTACGTTCGCGATTAAAAGAGCAGAGGAAAGGAAAGAGCAAAGTCACTGGAAAGGAAAGAGCAAACTCACTCGTGTTTGCAGCGCCTTATAGTCAGGGTCCTAGGAGCCCCCCGTGCGCGAGGCGAGCCCCCGCCAGGGACACGATTGTTATCGCGCAGATGTAATGCCGCCCAGGATGGATCACATGCTTCATATATAAGAAGTAATGGGTGCTGGTAGCAGTTTCCAAAAAGAACAGCCCAGGTAGGGCACCGGTCCCGGGGAGACGCTGCTTCGTACAGCCCGATCCCGGGGCTGCGGAGCGGCGTGTGACCTCCTCGATCCGCCTGCCTTTTCCTCTACTTCCTGCACAGCGCGGCTTTCATTTTCAGCGCCGCTGCGCTTTTTTACAACGTGTGGGGTGTTAAGACAGCCGGCAATATCGCAAGAATGTATCCTGTTTCTCGGAAGGAAGCCCGGGATTCCCGAAAAGGGTTTTACTCTCCTAATAATGGAATTAACCACAATGGAGACGTGACAGAGGTGCGGCGCCGTACCTTTCGCAGGTAAGGAGGCTCCCGGGACAGCACGACGCATGCCCAGTTCCTCATGTATAAATATTACGCGGTTATTAATTATTCACCATATGAAGCTGAATGGTGAGATGGGATGTTAGAAATGAGTGTAAACGGTAGAGTGGGTAGATGTGCAGTTAATCTATTCTCCTTTTGTTCTCTGGGTTTCCACCCACAGTCCAAATATGTCGTTAGGCTAATTGTATGGAGTGCGTGTGGGATGGATTAACATCTCCGGAAGCCCTAGGCTAATGTGGCTAAGAGGTCCCCCAAGTGGGCCAGTTGAGCAATTCTTTGAGCAGAAAGAGAAATGAAAAAGAAGTTAAAATGATGCAATTTCAATAATCCAGCAGGCAAGGGTGTGTTACCAGTGGATCAGCGTGCCAGATTTAATGTCTAACCGTCCCATATTTTGGGCTGACCCTGCGCTGTGGCCCTCAAGCTTGCTCTCACCTGTCAGTGTTGTATCTGTGTGTTGTATGGAGAGCAAAATGGTACAGGCAAAAAAACAATTTCCCCAAAGGGCTGGATAAAGTTTTATATGACTAAAGTATAACTGTTCTGTCATGTGTGTGAGCATTAATGATGCCGGGACTCACGGTTACGCCAATGGCGGAAGGAGGAGAACTTTTTTTCCACCCTCCGTGCGAATGGTAATTCCCCATCTTCCTCCTTTGGTTGTGAGCCTGGGAAGAAAGGGAAGGTACCACTGCACATCATACAGGGGGTCCTCTTCCCAGGAAACTGAGAACAAATGTTAGGCGACAGCAATACCTAGAAAAATATAGCTTGCTTTGGTAAAAGCCAAAACATCCCTTTGAGTTAAAATACCTTGAAAATGTTGCACAGCCAGCTTCAGAATAAGGACAAGGGCGCCTTTGGGACTCACCTTTGACACGAAGAGAAGAAATCCTCCATCTCACCCTCCACGATGCTCCATCCACTTTGTCCTGCTCCATCCTCTGTATCCTTCAAAAGAATTATTGCATCTTTACTGACATTTCATCATGTGTTTGGTACATGTGGCTTTCTTGTGTCATTTTCTGATACAAACCAGCAAAATATGCAAGGAAAGCAGAAAACACCTGTCATGCACTATAAAGAGATAGATATATGCTTTTGATTGTAGCATGTAATTTTTTGTTTCTGCTTTTTTCTGTTGCTTGATTTTTAAGATATAAAGGCAAATTCAAAGTAACAGAACAGCAGTCTAACGAAGCTGTTGTATTGAACCAATTAAAAGAGTCTCGGTGGACCTGGGAGGAGCAGGATAAGCTGCATACTCCTGTGTGGTTCTCCTTGAGCCAATGGCACTTTCGCAGAGTGGTTCCTTCTGTTGTTCTCCTTGAGCCAATGGCACTTTCGCAGAGGGGTTCCTTCTGTGGTTCTCCTTGAGCCAATGGCACTTTCGCAGAGGGGTTCTTTCACACAGCTCCTATGTATGGAGCTGCAGCCATTGTTGACAGTGTTTAACTATTGGTTTATTGTGGGTTTTCTCCTGATGTTGTAAGCTCACCCACTCCTTTCCATCCGTCCTTTCACGCTGCTGTTTGCCCAGTTAGGATTCCTGTTGTGATTCCAGGGCATAAGGCAGGATACAGCTCGGGTGGGGCAGGAGTGCATTACAGGATATTCATACACCCTCAGACAATCACAGGGTGATTAGCGGAGTTTAGAACCATGAATTAATCTGAGCGTCACTCTTTACCGACAGCTAGTTATTATCGCAGTTCCTCTGTCCCAGCCTGCTCTCATTTTGGAACGTACTGCACATCCTCTGGTGATCTTCTAACCCACAGGAACTAGGAATGAGTTATTTCTCCAGGAAGGTGTCAGGATTGGGGTCAGTGTCTAGCTAATGCTAGTGAGTGTGTTTTTTAGGCTGTGTTGTGTTCAGGGTTTCCTTTCCCAGAGGATTCTGCAGTTTTTATGGTCAATGGGAGGCACATCCTCACCGTAGGGAGTCAACCGTGTTTATTCTCTCTATCCCCTTCCAGAATGTGGAAGAGCCATGGCAGTGAACAACTGCACAGGGTTAAAAGGAAGTGCATGATGATGGACTGTCTCTAGCAATCCCCTTAATTGGATATACAGTACAGTGCCTTGCGGAATGATCAGATTGTCTGAATTGCAAGTGATACATGCACATATTTTTACAGTCAGTATTTTTTGACAAATAATGGATTTTGTGGTGAGAGACTATCGGTTTGCAAAACAAATAAATACCGGCAGGAACAATATGTGTATATATCATTTGTAATTCAGTGCATTTGTAAATCTTATTTTAAGGGGGTTCAGTTGTTTATAAGGCACCATATAATTTGATTCACTGACTAGTGAATTACATTGAATATATGATTGAATTTTAATCATACTTGTAAGATATATAACTCAGCCAAGTTGCTCAGTTAAAGGGTACACTGTCATTGGTCTTGGATAAAGGTGTATTCCAGGCAAGTTCAACAAGAGTTGGGAACATCCATCTTAATATTATCACGTATGTAATAGTCTTGTTCTACTTGAAATGAATATGCAATGTAATGAATAAATAGTGATTTTGTTGTTGGTGCTACGAAAAAAATGTATCTCCATTAACAGGTCCTTGTTACTCGGGAGTCAGACCGAGACACATGAACGAGAAGCTGAGGAGAACCTTCCTGCTTTTCACCATAATCATGCTTCAACTCACTTCCTATTTATTTTTAATAATCTTTATGCTATATCTATATAAAGCAACTATTCACCTCCACACAATTTAGTCAGACAGGTAGTTGTTGAATTAATATAGTTTAATCCCCCCTCTCAAGTGAAGAACTGGAACCAGCAACTTGATGGTGAGAGCCAGACATTTGTGAGAGATAAAAGCCTGTTTTCACTAAAGGTGCTATACAGCTGTGCGAAAATGCCACTATGATGGTTTTTTTCTTTTAGTTCAATATATTTTTCTGCTCTCTCTAACATTGCTGCCTCAGAGCAATTAGCATGTAGTGACAACAGGATATGACATAAGCACTGGAAAGCATAAGGTAAGGCCAGTTAGACCATGTTTTGTGACTAGCGATTTTCAAAACTGAGCCTTACAAAACTGTACTAATTTCACAGAAGACACATCGAATAAGAGGAAACTAAACAGCAAAGATCCACTGGAAAGGAACCAGCCAGTTACCTCGGGTATTAAACACTGAAACAGCAGTGCTGCTAAATGCGCTCCTGGGTCACTGCAGGTGACATCTGGCAGTCATGACTGTCAGTCAGGGTTAATCAGTCAGTGTTAACCAGTCAGGGTTAAAACTCCAAACCGACTATCTCGGCTTACTCACTCACATAGTCAGTCACCATCCATCAGGTTTAACAGAAAATACACACAATGAATCATAATAACTGTGCACACTCTAGGGACGTAGCCAGTATTTTCCCTTAAATTCCAGATAGGGATGAATTGCATACATGAGTGGGGGAGGTAGAGTTTATGCACTTGTTTAACAGTAGCTGTCTCGACCCACTACTCAGAGAGTAATAGGGCAAAGCTATTTCAAAGCCACAGGAGAAGCTCTAAGAGTGTTAACTGACGTAGTATGTAGTCTAGATTTTAATGCCAGTTCTGGTAGGAGCATTTCTTACATGGCCTAAGAGGTTCTTACATAACTGCAGATCCTAAATACAATGGTGAATTACAAGAAAACCCACTCCACGAAACTGGAGATGTTAGGGAAGTTAAGTAGCTTAGCGAAGCCCTTGAGAAGCGTGTAAGGGTTAGTTCCTCCTACACATCTAGGCAATTACATGACTTGAGATCTGTAGCATGATCACATTTTCTAATTAATGTCATTGCTGGAGCGGGAGGAGGACAATTTTGTGTGATTCATCATTATCTGCCAACATACACCATGGAAATACTACCTGCAGCCACGCAGAGCAGTGAGAATCGGCCTGTTCGGCAGTATGTCTCAGCTCTGCACAATTGCATCATTTGAGTGATGCAAAGCACCATTTCATGCATCTTTGGAACTTGTTGCCTCTTTGCGTGTCGCATGGAGGGCGGAGTCTGTCTCGATGTTTTCTCATTTAGGGCATCTGCTTTTACGCGACATGATGATGCTCATTGCTCTGCTGAGCTGTCTGCAGAAACAGATTTGGGAGGAGCTGTGTCTATTCATCCGCCTGTGCTCTCTGCAGCCTCTGCTTATAACCAAAAAAAACTGATTCATGTGATAAAATAAGTTTGTCTGATACAGGACTATGATCTTCGTTAGGTATATGTTTGTCTGATACAGGACTATGATCTTCGTTAGGTATATGTTTGTCTGATACTGGACTATGATCTTCATTAGGCATCCTTATTTCTGACAATTTCCAAATTGTTCCAAAGGTTTTGTACCTATTTATACGACATTCCTCTAAGACCAGGAATCATTCTCGTAGCCCTACGTTGCACCCTTTCCAAGGCAGCAATGTCCTTCT
>JAODLD010000123.1:512171-523142 GCA_026781065.1 Mormyrops boulengeri
AGTTAATTAGTTCCACCTGTTGCCTGTTCTTGTGCCTGCCCTTGTGTGTGTTCCTGATTGCTCATTGTCTTGCACCCGTTCCGATTAGATAATTGTCTGTCTCACTTCCGCTGTCTCGTTACCCGGTTTAGTTTTAGTATTTAAGTCCCTGCCTGAGTTCTGTCCCTTAGTGGTTCATTGTTTTGGTATGTTTGTTGTTAGACGTATGTATATTGGCTATTCTGGTTTTTGTAACCTGCCTGCCTACCCTTTGTTGCCCTGCCCCTTTTTCTAATTAGCCTTAGTTTAGTCCCATTTACTTTTGACCCCTCATGGTCCTTTTTGTTTGTAGTGTTTTCTGTCTTGCCGAATAAACCCTTTCCGTTCCGGTTAGCCGCAAGTGGGTTGTCCACTCCTTCTGCCTGCACCATGCCACGTTCTCGTCCGTGCACCAAGTCTGCCCTGGTCTATGACACTGTACAGAATAACACATGTACACTCGGGAAAGAAGACTGGTCTACTGGCCGCATTTTCACACTGGAGAAAATACATCACTGTAGGTACTGATTTCCACACACAATATGCTTGGTTAGGATTTCGACGTCACAGGCCAGAGACGGAAGGTAAAAAACAAAAGGTGTAAAGAATGTGCTGACCTGCGTAGACCCTTCTTAAGCCACTGTGACTGAATAAACACATGTACTTTCCCTCGTCAGTCACCTGACTGGAAAACAGGTAACTACAATGTGATTAACTGCGGAGAGATGAGAAAGATTAGATTCTTTAGTGCTTATATGCAGTTTGTGTTTTAACAGACCACAGAAGTACAAGACCTTACTAAAACCCTGTTGAACTTAACTGCAAGGTCACACAAGACAGTTCTGGAAAAACCAGGCAGATTCAAATGAGAACATTACAGATTGCAGCATAAAATAACTGTAACCCTTTTCTCCCATTTGTTCAATTATAATTGCGAAGAGGTCTTACGTGGATTGAGGATTAAGGCCTTGAGTCCAGATGGTTGGTCAAGACTTAGGAGGAGACCTCCTGTTGTCTGCTTTGACAAGGCAAATTATACCACTGTTTACATGGGGGTAGTGTAAAGCTGTAACCTTTTTAGGCAAAACGATTTGCTGAGCAGTGACAAACCAAGGGCCTTTTCGAGGAGGCTGCGCAAAACCTATGGCATTTTCAAAAAATACTTCAACACACAAAAACTTCAGACAGTTCACTCATACACCGAGCCAGGGTGGGACTCACACCCTCAGTACTGAAGGTCTAAAGCCACAATGACACCCACTGAGCCTCCGTGTCGCTGTAGTTCAAGAAAATGAACCTCAATGTGGCAAAGACTATTTTCGTTAAGGAACACGGCATTTTCAAGGCGTGACCCATGAGAAGCTTCTTGATTTCAAAATGGTCATATGAAACTTAAATGGCACTTAACAGTTTTGTATGACTATCAAATAAGGAGCTGAAAATCTGGATAAAAGGTTGCCAAATAAATCCGTGATACAATTGAAACAGCTGTAATATTACAAAGAAGGCAATTCATAGCTCTGTTAGTTAAAAATGCTTTGCAAATTCTTTTGGCCCCTTAGTGCCACTGCAAGACGTGACAGGCCATGGCAGTGAGAGTGGAGCATGCTGAAAGGGTTCGCCTCAGCACGGCTCCATGGCCGATTCATATTTACAGACGGCTTGTACAAATATCAGAAACAGGGTCTACACGGATTAAAACATGGAGCTTACCCTACCGATAGCAGACCACCTGGGAGCATAAACAGCCAGAATTAGCATCATTATCTATGTGCAAATATATTAAACACATGCAAAAGCATGAAGATAAAATGGAAAAGATATGTACCACTCTAAATAGCATCAACATAACAGAAGAAAATGTTTGTCTACCATTTACTGTAAAGTGATACTGTTACAGCAGCAGGAATTATTTTCCTAAATAAGCCAACAAATTCAATGGTGAACAACTGACACAATGCTGAGTGTCAAAGCAAACGGTCACTATGGCTGCGTTCACCTTATCTGCTCCTTGGCATGGCATCAGACACTGGATTGGCTGGCCGTAGTCCAACTGCCTTATTTTGAACAAACCACAAATACATGCAGCCTGCAGACCTGATGACTGACTCCCCAGTTGTGTCTTAGTGTAGTTTGTCTGATACTGCAAGACTGTCAGATAAAGTCTGATGAAACTTAAAATTGCACAGTATAAGCTACATGCTATATAATCATTCTGAATATAAGCATCTGCTAACTAAAAATAACACTAACAAAATATTCTCTCTGAAAAAATGAACGTCAGCGGAATTGGATTTTCCATCATGAAAACACTGTCGCAATCGCTTGAGGCATCGAAATAAGTCACCCTGAGATGGTGCGTGCAGATTGTACAGTTGTACAGATGATTTCCTTTGCGAATCCTGCACTTCTTCCTGTCACATGATATTTACTCTGAAATAATTATGAAAGCATCACATTTCCAAAACAGAAAGTGTGTGCCTGTGTGTGGCCCATAAAAACTTTCCATTCAAGGATGTATTTTTATGAAAACAATCATTGCATCATAACTGTAGCAATTTCAATCATTACATAAATGTGAAATACTTGGTATGTCTAAGAATTTAATCTTAAGCAAATGGTTACATGGTGGTTAAGACGGGTAAGTTATTGCCAGAAGGTTATGCGTTCAAATCCAGGATCGCGACATAGCTGCTGTGTTGGGCTGACATTGTTTCAAAAAAGAGTTTGTGCACAGGGAAAAATATTGGCTACCTAAATAAATAATGATATACCAGTGTGTGAAGAAATGTTAAACTGTGCAGTGCTGCATGTCATCAATATGTCTGTTCCTGGAATATACACACAAGCGGTCTCAGTGTGTATAAATTTCTTAAAGGATGTTAGCAGTCATTTACATCAGCAGAATTAAACAGCAGCGTAAAATGAAATTCTTTCAGAGCTAAAGGAGAAGGAGAAACTGTGATGAACAGCAAGATGAAGAGGAAACAGCTCTTTTTTAACCACCTGCTCAAAAACGCTACTGGGGATCGTTCCTGCCTGCTGCCATTAGACATCAAGGCCTCATGCCGATGTGTCACCCCCCTGCAGTCAGAACCTGTAAGGAACGACCCATCTCTGCAATAATATAAATCTGGTGCTATCTGTATTACCATCACCAATGTATTATTATTATTATTGTCTGTAATTATGTATTTCTCTAATATGACAGTATTCTATGATATTTCTGTACTGTGTACTGCTAGCACGTTTACTTGTTTCCTATGTGTTCTATCTTTGCGCCTTGTTTGTTATGTATGTGTTGGTCTGTACTCTACATTCTTGTTGCTGTATGCACCTGAGTCTCCCCTTGGGATCAACAAAGTCCATCTCATTCTTAATCTTAAAACCACAGTGGCAAGCACAGGCCATCATGATTCCCTTGTCGCCATAGACTCCAAGCCAAGGTCCACTCACCTGCAGCCACGCGCCGCCGGGCTCCTTACTCTTTGCGCAGTTCTGCGTGTGGCCTGCTGCCTCCCGGAGAGGGTGGGAGTGAGCGGTAGGCCGCTGGGCAGCTGCGGAAGGCGCCGTGGAGGTCTCTGTGCTGCTCCGCTGCTGCCGTGTCTGTTCCTGTGTCCGATTGAGGAAGTGCTCACATAGCTGCTGGCACTCAGACTTTGCACCTTGTCCTTTGCATATTGATGTGGGGAGGAGTGAAAGGCAGTTTCCTCATTTTCACCAGCCTAGTGCAGGCCTCTCATGCAAGTGTGTGGTCAGACCTGGCCCACACCCAGCCCAAGCGCACACCTGACTGGCCTTTGACACACAACAAAACTGGCACAATCTATTGTTCTCAGCTATGATTGCATTATTTATCAGACTCAGTGCTTCAATGGCTCTACAGGGAGGCTGTCTCCTTAATGTACTTAATCACGTTTATCTGTGAGGCTTAAGAGAAAGAGCAGCCTGGCATCTGCTCTGACTTGCTGTGGTCTTGCAGCCCCAAGCAGCACTTAGTAATATTGAATAGATTCACATTTTTACATGTGCAGGAAATACCTTGAAGGTCTTGAAGATGCGCAGTCAGTGGCATTAATGCAGTGGGATTTATGCGTGTTTTTCCAGTGGTTTGTGTGCTTGTGTGTGCTCCATGGTTACACTGAGGATGTGTGTCCTGAAACTGAAAGTCTACCGTCAGGCCTGTTTGCAAACATCGTACGCATCAACTATAAGCTATAATGTTTGAGGATGCATCCACATGCAAACTTTAAAATTTAACAATACATTGAAGTACATCATACATGCATGATTATGAAGGAAACATTAAATAATTATAATCACTTTCCACAGATTTTAGGCCCAAAATCTACGCATGCCATATACTACACTAGGATGCAGGATGTACCTACAAAGTTGTGTTTCAATCAATTTCTAAAGTTTCACAAAGTACAGATGGCGAGTTAAGCCCAGTGATTAAGGATGCAGACAAACATCATCAGGATCATTCCTGCCGGCGGATCTTGACAATGTATTCAACATGAACGGCTCCCATCAGCAAAATGACACAGAAAGTTGTGTATTCTTTTTACTCAAAGCTATTACTGTTTTTGTTCTTGTTTAATTTTTGTACCCAATATTGTGCTGACCTAAAGATCACCATCGGCCCCTCGAACAAGAAACATTAAATAAAAATGGTCTGGTGGCTAAGGGTCTTTCACAGTAATCACAGACTGTAAGTGTGTAAGAAGAGAATGACTTTTCTGTTATAGCAGCAGTTCTTAATCGTATTCCTTACCCCCCCCCCGCCAGAATGATTTAATTCCAACACACTGCTTTCAACCTGCCACGTTCATTACTGAGCATATTGAAGCCCACAAAAGCCTAATTAAGGTAGGGCTGGAATGAAAACAATCTGGGCCGGGGGGGGGTTGCCAGGAACAGGATTGAGAACCACTGCGTTATTGCAACCTCTAAGCAACCTGTCTGTGTGCAACCAGCTCACTCCAGCTAAGCCAGTCTGTTCTCATCCTCAGGCTCCGCCTAACCCTAACCCTAACCCTAAACCTAACCCAAGTCCCCATCACAAAACACTTTTCTGGTGATGACCAGCATCTGGTTAAAGAACCTGGCGTCTAACCTATAGAGGGCAAAACACAGCAACCAGCGAAGGTCCAATGAAAATGGGGATGACTAAATGAATGCAGCCCACGGACCTGCGTACGTAATTCTGCACAGCAGAGGACTACATATTTCACAGGTAACGTGCATTATTTCTGATGCCTCAGTACTCTTACCACAGAATGCATCCAATACCCCCCAACCTTATGTTTATATGCTCAAAACACCAAATTTTATCATTGACATTGCAAAACCTTAAGGGGTGCTGCAAACAGACCATTGCATCATTTGTGCAACTAACCCTTAGACCAAATTCTGGTCGTTATATTACACTTGTGGTGCACATTGGGGATGTGTTGTTCCTTTTACACAGAACTGATCACACTCAGTCACCTTTCCACACCTGTGTTTGTCACATTGTCTGTATGGTTAAAGGTGTTGGCTCAAAGTCTAATAGGCAATATGCAGACTGAAATTCAGTGTAGAATCCCAACAAAGCCTCACTGAAGTTCTGAAGGCAGAATGGAGGCTGAGTGAGTTACAGCCGAACATGGTGCAGGCAGGAAAAGAGGGATGATCCACTGTGCAGCTCCAAGACCAAAAGGGTTTTATTTAAAAAAAACAAAACACAAATAGGAAAATCAGAAAATAAATGGACCAAGAGGGGTCATAGGTTAACAGGAAAAACAACAGCTAAAGAAACTATAAATAAACAAACTAGGAAAAACCAGGCAATACAGGAAATAGAAAGACAAGCAAAGCAACAACACGTAGTAACGTAGCACACAAACACAATGACTCACTAAGGAATAGAGCACAGCCAGGCAGTTAAATACACAGGAACACCATTGCAAACAAGGGACAGGTGTACGGCATAATCAAATTAACAAATCAAAAAGGACTCAGGTCAACAAGGAACAGGTGGGGTTGATTACAATCAAACAAGCACAAAATTAAGAAACTTTAACATACACCAAAACTAGACACAGACAGCTCATTACACTAGGAAAGTCTATGGGCAAAAACCAAAAATCTAACAGGACACAAGCAGTGTTAAACCAAAAATAACTACAATAAATACTAGAGAAACTAGAAAACCAAACAAAACAAGTGATGCTGGTTCCCTGCAAGTCTCAAACCTGCAATAGAGGATTCTCATTCACTAAGCCACACACTCAGCCCGCTGAGCTGTGCAGCAGTCCAGGTAACGGGGGCAGCACCCTGGGGCTGAAGGGCAAGCGACAGGAGAGAAGAACAGGGTGGCCAGCGGCACCTGCTGGCCAAACGAGGAGGAGCCATGAAGGGCGGGGTCACACAGGCTCTGACTCTGACAGACCCATTTGAGCCATGAACTTTTCTCCTCTAAAATCTCCAAAATGTTTCCCAAAAATGCATGTTTATACTGAACACTGATTCATGCTCCTTGTTCTCCCATGTCCTTCCCTTAGAGCAGTGTTTCACAACCTAGTCCCCGGGGAACCCCAGACAGTCTTTGCTCCCTCCCAGCTCCCTGCCAGACAGTGCACACCAGGAGTCCTGCACTGTCACAGAAAGAGTACCAATTTGGACCTTTGCTTGTCACTGGGGCAAGGATCTGCTAATTGTATGCTTGCAGTAGGTAAAGGTACCTTTTGGTCTAATTAAATTTACAGAAATGGACTCATCCCCAAGGTACAAACAACATTAATGTACCCCCAATGGAACAGAAATTTTCCACATAATGCATTTGTGTCAATTACCTATAGCTAAGGGTGCAATTGGCAGACCCCAGTGACAAGCAAAGGTACAAATTGGTACTCTTTCTTCTGACAGTGTGCTAGAGTTGGGGGGGGGGGGCGGGGAGGGGGCAAAAACAGGGATTGTCTAGGAGTCACCAAGGATTGGGTTGAGAAACACTGCTTTGGAGGCCATGTTGATCTTTCCCTCATAAGAGTTTAATGTGCTGTTCAGACTCCCAGCCACCAGCACTATCTCAGCACTTTGTTATCTTGACAATCCTGTGCAGAAATAGCCAGAAAATAGCGAGACGTATTTATCTGTGACTCTGAGCAATGAGACGAGCTAATAGAAATAGGAGTCTGTAACTTTTCCTTGACATGTCCTGACTGCCCCTCTGGGCCATGGATATAAGATTAAGTTCCTGGGAGAAGCTCGACAGCCTGCATTTCAGCCCAACCCACTAGACAGGCTGGAACACACACACACTTAACAGCAAACTGATTTCACGCAGTACTGTGTCCATCTGATAAAATTCTTGATGTATTGCTGAATTATGGTGCGCCACAGATACACAACAGAATGCAAAACCGGGCTGATTTTATAACATCCAAATGGATCACTTTATTTTTTACTTTATGCATTTTATGATTACACTCTACATTACTCTGATGTGTATTGTCAGACACACATCATAGGAAATGGACCTAGGTAATGCAGTGCAATCATTTTATTTGCAGTATGTTCTATAGGCATCTGTGGGTTGTAATTGCACGCATGACAATGGACATACTGCATGGTGTAGATAATGTGGCAGTGCGGTAACTCAGCGGTTAGCGCTCCAGCTGTGGAGACATTCTGAAGGTTGTGTACTCTCCCTGTGTTTCTGTGGGTTTCCTGCCACAGTCTAAAGACAGAATGGTGTTTCTAAATTAGCTTTAATGTATGAGTGTTTGCTTGTGATGGGTGGGCAGCCCTACAGGATGCCCCGCTTTCCTACGATAGGTCCATGCTGTACTGGATAAGTGAATGGATATATAGTATGTCTATTAGGAAGCAAGCACCAAAATGTTTTATGGTGTTGGCAGTTTAACTCCCTGAAAGGTCACTTCATATATACTTCTGAGAAGAAACTGAATTACAGTAGACAATAATTTGAAGTTTCATAATACTAAACAGTAAATTGTGTAAATTTCCATTTGACAAAAACAATTTAAATTACTGTGTGTTTAGCTGTGCCTGCAAGAAAGACATCGTGGAAGTGAAATATGGACGTAACGACTCTCAGGATTTATAAGTTGCATAAATTATTTCGTATAATGTGTTTCTGATCCTGGGTCCTGATTGTTTACAAAGAATTGTGGGTGAGGCCAAGAGAAGCCGCATTCTTGCTAAAGACATTCGAAGAAACCGCGCAGCTTTCTGAAGCGTCTGAAACGTTCATTCACTTTATCACTGAAAAACGTAACCAAGCTATAATTGGCATAATTTTCACACATTCAGTTAGCTCTATAGGCTATATGTCTATATACAAGTCTCAGGAGGGGAAATGTTCGAGGGCATATTACCTCTAGTCGTGTTGTTGCTTTACTCAACGTTTGTTTTACGTTTTATAAATGTGCTGAGTGCCAGCGCACGACCGGGATCGGGAAAAGTCTAACTTTAGCGTCCAGCCTGACATCTATCGGCGAAGTCTAGGAGTGACACTTATGTCGTTAGCTGAAGCCATCGGGTTCTGGAGTTTTCCTTGCTAATCAGTGAGTCTTTTGACATCGAAATAGAAGCACTAACAGATAGTTTTGCAAGAGTAAATCAGGTTGAAGTGGCAAATAATTACGTTGCATTGTCTAGAAAGGAACATACATTTATTCAGATTTATTTTGTAGGCTATATGAAGTAAAATAATCAGAAATTAGAGCAATGTGAAAAAGAGAATGTGAAAGCGCACAGAACGACGCCGCCTGGTGTGTGATTATAATAGAGAAACTTCTGACAGCGGGAGGTTCGCACATTTCTATGAAAAGCCGTTTGATAAGAGAGGCTGTTTACGACTAAATTAAATACTTCACTTGCACATACAGCATATAACGATACTAAGCACTTAAACACATATACATACTGTCATGCATATACAGGGGTTGGACAATTAAACTCTGGCAAATGGTGCTGGAAGTTTCATGCCTATATGGTGGCTAGTCTTGACTGATTGCACATACCATCAATAAGAGCAGAGCAATAGCAGAGCTGCACATAAAATATTGTGATCCACCCAAAATAGTGGGAAACAGTGAGAGGTCAGAGCTCAAAAGAGGACAAATTACTGGTGAGAGCCTCGCTGGCTGACCAGAACAGCAAATCTGTCTGGTATATCGAGAGCGAAGGTATCCAGGGCAATGTTGGCATACCATCAACAAAGGACAGACCACATCCAACAGGAGTAACCGTGGACACAAGAGAAAGCCGTCTGAAAGGGATGACCGGACACTAACCCAGGTTGTATCCAAAAAACATAGAACCTCGGCTGCCCAACTCACTGCAGAATTAAATGTGCACCTTGAGTCTCCTGTTTCCACCAAAACCGTTCATCGGGACCTCCAAAGAATCAATATTCGGGCCTGCTATAGTCAGTGGTACTAGTGGTAATTCCAAATGTCGGTTTTGATGGTGCCAGCAGTGCAAATCTTAGGCTGTTGACAATGTGAAACATGTGTTGTACTCTGATGAGTCCACCTTCACTATCTTTCCCTCATCCAGGAGAGTTATGGTGCGGAGAAACCCCAAAGAGGCCACCTAAACTGTTACCTAAACATACTCCGAGTGCAGTACAGAGGTGGATCAGTGATGGTTTGGGCTGCAATATCATGGCATTATCTAGACCTACTACTTGTTCTAGAATGCATCACTGCCAAGGACTACCAAACCATTCTGGAGGACCATGTTCCCCCAGTGGTTCAAACATTGTACGCTGAAGGTAGTGCCATGTATCAGGATGATAATGCATCAATACACACAGCAAGACTGGTGGCAGAGTGGTTTGGTGAACATTAAAGTTTAGTTGAACATCATCATGATTAGATTCTCTTTGTGTTATCGCAGATATGAATGTCCCAAAGTTGGGTACTGTCCTATATCTCTTCAGTCTAACTAGTTATAAAATTTGCCAACATTGATTAACGGAATGACATTACATGTGGAAAACAAAATACTGATCCGCATGCCAGATTTTTTATTTATTTATTTTTAATGTCGACAGTCGTATCAAAGTTCCTCGCAGGCCCGGCAGTTTGAAAACTCTACAGCTGCTGTCCGTCACGTATTTTACGTAAGACAGCCGTTATTTATCTTGTATTGTAAAGTTGCGTCCCGTTTTGAACCAATACTTTGTGCGATTTGTCCGTATTTTCGGATTGCACGATAGGCAAAGTTTATGGTTGGGGACCTGGCTGGAAGACGCCTCCCTTATTTTTGAGATGATGGTGAACGAGACACTGAAGGCCCTCGCCCTTCACTACGGAGAATGGCTAATTGTCAAATATAGTAGTACCTCAGTACTCAAACTCATTAGAACTAGAATTTCTTAAAAGTCGAAACAACCTGTTAAAAAAAAAAATACCTAGAACTCGATCTGAAACGCAGAAGTCGAACCGTGAACGCCGACCTAAGATAACTTGTACGCGCAGGGAAATGAGTCAAGTGCCACGTCTCTCAGCAGAAACAAAGGGTAACACATGTGACAACCTAAGAGTTTGCGATTTACAAACAAATTAACGAATACAGAGTAATGATAAAAATAAACAATGGAGCGCATGGCATAGTCTAGTGCTGGGGCATGGCTTGGGGTAGTGTTGGGGTACATTCTTTATCGTTTTGGAAGCCATTAAGAAAAAAATGTTAAGCACAGCGTACAGTGATGGTGCAGTGTTTGCGAAAAATTAAGACTGTTACATTTTTTTCAGGTTCACCTTTTATTGGTAGCCATGGCTCCAAAAAGCAGGACCAAACGTGGTAAAGCGCAGGACTGTGAACCACAGCTGAGTTAGAAAAATAAATAATTGAAAAATTACACATTGTTAGGATACATTTATTTTCTTACTTTACAAATTACTGTTTTGATAAATGTGCTTAGATGTGTTTAGT